>APFE030834529.1:44488-65998 GCA_000404065.3 Pinus taeda
TCCTGATAATATTAATAGTTATTATTGTAAATGTCATAATTAAGTACTAATTATTATTATTATTATTATTATTATTATACTTAAATTATTATAGCAATGCTACTAACTACTTAATCGAAGGCCAACAAGTTCAAACTCTTATTATTTATGTCCCACGTTTCCTTGTAGTAGATGTGAGTAGAAGTGTGACCCCACAAGTTAGTAGATGTTGAGGCCATGTTAGCCAATCCATGTCATTAGCATTGAATGACACGATAATAGGTAGAGATTCCTTGAAAATTCTTCGTACATTAACAATAAATTTTGAAAAGTTCACTTTGGCCGAAACTTCACAGGTCTAACGGTGCCATCCAAAAAAATTGTGTCAATCGAACGTATATAGAGTTGTTCTTTAGTTTTTTTCTGTTTTTTTTTCAAACAAAGACCATGTAATTTTCACATTTTTATATTGATTCCATGATCAATATAGATATATTTTGGTCATGCATTTGGTTTCACAATTCATTATAAAACACCTACTCCTACTACTCCTATACAAAAGCTTGAGCAAACAAGTAACACAAAAATATGTATAGAAAAGAAAAAAAAACAAATAGTGTCACATGTGAGAAACAAACCTCTATTGCATATAGCAAGAACCCCTCATCCTTGTACCAATATCAACAGTGTGTGAGAACACAATCATTTTAAGGATCAAGTGCAATAGATTTTGCAAAGCATTTATATTCCTTCGTAGACCAATTCCTTTTCCAATGTGAGCCTTGACATTGGTAGGTTGTATTTCTAGAAAAATTTCATAGAGACCAAGTGCATCTGCAAACTTGTTCCTCGATCGAAGTAAATTGGCATATGACAACACATCCTTCCCGTGAAACCTTCTAAGCGATCAGGATGAGGCAGTAAGATAAGTGAAATGACCTCTTTGAGTGCTCATTTCCCCTGCGACATCCCCCGCTTGCATTCAAAATTCACTATCTAGGACTAAAGAGATTGAGTGACTTCAGGTTCTGTCAATGCCATAATTGGACACATTCCACTCTTCAACGCCCCCAATTTTTATACTGATCCACTTCACAACCCTGCTTCTTGTAACCTCACTGAAAGGGATTACCACTGACAAATTGAATCATAGGGTTTAAATTATTTTATACAAGTGAAAATAAAATCCTCGGTATAATAACATTTGGGTATCTAAACATACATCATATATGTACAATGCCGTTCTGAACATCTCCAAAATTCACCTCGACATTACAAAAATCCTAAAATCCTCTATAACTATAGTAAGATTTACCTTAGGGTCAGGAAAGACATATTCGAGATGGATACTTGTTCTCTAATTCAACAATAATAGTCGAAACAGATTTTGAAACTTTGAAATGTTGAAGCTCCCAATAAAATAATAAATTCTTGGAGGAAAATATAAAAGGAAAAAGCCAAGTCGTGATCACTAAAAAAATAAATGGATCATGAAGAAAGGATATGTTCAAAAATGTGTTATGAAGAGAAAGAATAGGTTGTAATAAGGAAGATATCACGATTTATAAATAGCTTGTTTTCTTTTTTGTTGTATTTTTCCTTGAAGAGAGTGGCATAAGTCGTAAGACAATAATATCACACATTATATTACTTTTAAATATCTTTTCTTCTTCATTTTTTATAATTTCCTTTTTCTATATTTTATGTATTTTTATTGACTTATATAGTTTTTTTTACTTTCTATGTTGCTAAGAAAATTTAAGCAAATAATAAAAAAATCTCCCTAAAATAAGGTGATCAAAAAACAAAATACTAATAGATGTCTCCCTAAACTAAAGCCATCAAAGAATACAATATTAATAGATGTTGATATAGAGACATGGAAATAAAATCTTAGACAATTATAAGAGGAAAATATCACAAGTGAGAGTGTAACATGAGGAGTGGACCTTAAGATACTAGCTTGCATGGTGGAAGATTGATATCTCTTGCAGCTTGTAAATTTTAAATTTCATACTACTAGATGGATTAGTTGATTAATTGAATTTTATTTTTTTATGTTCTTCTCGACTAATAAATTATTATAGCTAAAAAGGACCACCTCCCTATGTTCAAGTTTTTATTCCACATTGATATACATTCCTTCTTATTGTGTGTATACTTATATTTTCAATTGTTAAAAACTCAATTAAGGTGAAAATTTGGTCGTGGTGATAGTCATTGAGAAGGACTTCATGACCATGTTAATATGTGTTGAGGTTAGCCAATTTATTACAATGATGGGAAACATCTATGTTGGTTTACTAGTGTTTTTCTTTGTTTTTTAAGATTCGAACATGTGACCTTTTAAAGTCAATATTAGGCCACAGAATGTTGAAGATCGACATCAAAGTTAGGCTATTAAAGAAAAGTGTTTAAGGAAGTATAACCTTTCAACCAATATATAATAACCTTTGAATCCCATATCACTTGTAATTTTAGATTTTTGAAGTGACAATTAAAAATACTGACATAAATGATTAAATCATATTATTATAGTACTTGTTAGGTAGTCATATTTTTGTTCCTAGAGTAAATTAGTCCTTCACATTAGTCATTTTTAGTTGTATTACTTATTATCTAGTCATATATTTCTACTAGTGAAATAAAATATCTTTATTTGGAAATAAGTTATGGTTTTTAGGCATGTGGTATTGATAAGCAATGGTATTGTTGCATGGTATTGTAACAAAATCTATTTACAAGTTAATAATATCCATGGTTAAGAATCTTGTGATGTTCTTATAAAATATTTTGATTGTGAAATAAGTTATGAGTTTTGGGCATGTGGTATTGATAATCCATGGTATTGACCCATGGTATTGTAACAAAGTATATTCACAAGTTTTAAAGGAAAAAGTGGGGGTCAATATATATGGTTAAAAATCTTGTCATATTGTTATAAAACATTTTGATTGTCAAATAAGTTATGCTTTTGGGCATGTGGTATTGATAAGCCATAGTATTGTAACAAAGCATATTTACAAGTTAATAATATCCATTGTAAAGTGAATTGAATTTCCACGGTTAATAATAGTTTATTACTGTTATAAAATATTTTGATTGTGAAATAAGTTATGCTTTTTGGGCATTTGGTATTGATAAGCCATGGTATTGGCTCATGGTATTGTAACAAAGCATATTTGCAAGTTAATTCACTTATATGTATGAACTTTAGGTGGAAGGAGGTTTGTTGACTTTTGTTTTTTATTGATAATGGTCAAGTGGATTTAATGAAGAGCAAATATGCCAAGCATATTGTTTGTGTGAGTGCTCAATTGATGGCTTGACGAAGAAGAAAGGCAAGGAGGATACATGTGGTAAAATTGTCAATGGAGATGTTGTGAGTGGTGTTAACACGTGGTAAAACTGAGTTGATGAACTTTGTTTATTATTATATGTCATTTGTTCAAACGAATCTTGATTTAAATGAATCTTGATTTAACAATTAAGCACCATACATTTAATAAATTAATTTAATATGTTAAAAAACGAGCAAACATGATATAGGATAGATTCATCATGAAATTTATTAAAAGCTAAATAATTCAATTAAATAATTTGTTCAACTAAGGTATAATTAAATAAGCGCATTCCATATACTCACAAAATAAAATAATATCATAAAAAATTAATTTAATATGTTAAAGAAAAAGAGCAAACATGAAACATGATAGATTCATGAGGAAAGTTACTAGAGGTTAATAAAATTTATGCATAAATCCATAAAATTTAAAGCAATTAAAAAATTTGTTGAAGTAAACAATAGTTAAATAAGTATTTCTCCTACCACTACTTACTGTTGGTAGAATGGGATGTAGCTTGGTAGCTTGATTATCTACCACTCTATGTTTCTAGATTAAGATAAATACTTGTAACAATGGTTACTAATTAATGTTTCTAGAATGATGACAGCCGCACAAGTGTTAATAGTGGTGGATGCTAAAACAAGTGGCATGGGGTGGATTCTAAAATGGTTTCCATGGTGGTGGATGCGAAAACTTCTTGCATGCTGTGTTATTTCATATTTATGGAAGCTTGGCATGTTTTATTGTTGTTTATTGTACTTTGATGTTGCACTAGGGTTATGGTTGCTAAGGATGGAATTACAAAGGAAGAGTCGGGTGGTGTTCTCTCCTCAAACAAGTAAGACAACTTGCCCACATATTGTATTGAAAGTTTGAATTGCCTTTTAAATTTTTAATTCACATGCAAAGTTTTAATTAAAATTGCAACAACAGTTGTTGAACGATATAACTTGAGATCCAAATAGAGTTAAATGGTTTAAATCATTTAATGGAAGCATTTATAGTTTAAACTCTAAGCAAATGCTTAGAAAAATTCTTGTTTTTTCTTGAAAAAAGTATTGAACATGTGAATGACATAGATTGGTAGGTGAACTTCGGTTAATTCCATGAGGGAAAAAATCAAATAATTATCTAGGAATAGCCTGAGTTCAATTGTGGATAGCTAGCTAGCACCCCATAGGCAGAGAGAAACCATACCGACATAAGGTCGCTTCCCTTTCAGTAAGTTGAAAAAAAATGTACTATTTGAAGAAAATCCATTGAAAAGAAAATTGTACATACAGGAAACAAGCTGAATAGACTACGAGAGACACTAACATGTATAATATATCCATTTATTAAAAAAAAATTCTTTTGAACCAAAATTTGATCAGAACAATTACATTATAAAGAATCCAAATGCAACACCGAGTATTTGACTTCATGGATAATTGAAAAAGAAATGGGAAAAGTTGAATTTTATAAAATAACAAGTATATTTCCTTAAAATTTCATGGGTGAAGAAGCCCACAAAATTAGGAAGAAAAGATTAGGGTTGAAAGGAGTTAAGGAAACTCCCACATGCATTAATATTGTTAACTAAAAGTTGTTATGAAAAATATAACAACATATATATTATCGATTGTACATGGATGCGTAACCCTCATGGAGGGAATAAACAAATCATGTTCTATTTTAAAGGAAATGTCTATGTGATGAACGCCAAAGATCTATCACATATTCAGTCGGTTGTGGAAGGAGGAGGCATTTAAAAACCTGGTAAGGTTGCAAGGGAGTGAGTTCACCAAGTTTGTGAAGTCCACTAGAGGCATTAAGATCCCGTACCTATAACCCACAATTTTCAGAGTATTTATCTTCGGAATAATTGTTAAGAAGGAGAATAAGAGAATATATATAGTGTGAATATTAAGAGGGAAACCAAACCCTTACCTCGAAATTCCATTCAAGCCCACCGGGCTTGAGTAGCTGCATTTCCACTTTTCGAGAATTTGAAACTCTGTCAAAATAAAGTAAGGTGAGTCAGCTATCAATCCAGGTAAATGTATGAATATGGTAATAAAATTTCATCCACAGTAATTGTAAAAGAAGAGGAAAATCAAGGACTTAGCCACTGTATTATCCTAGGTAATTTTTGGAAAAAAAAAAATTGTAATCTTGCTAGGATTTTAGAGTCTCCCCTACAGCAACAGAGGAGCGAATGACCAAATGATTCATCTATGCAACAGAGGAGCGAATGACCAAATGATTCATCTATGTGGGTAGGGTGTGGTTGCCCTAGCTCCTCCTTGCAAGAAGAGGATCGTCGAATTGAAGTCTTGGGAATCAATGACAACGAAAAATCCACTTGTCATGGTATGCTTCCGGTGACAACCCAACCCCTTGGGCAGATGTAGGTAAACCTTTGAGAAACATTTTCTCGATAAACTTCATGCTTAAATAAACAATGTGTAAGGATTGGTAAAGAAATTTATAATTAAGAACCACTAAGACACGTTGTTATGCTGAAAATTGAATTCACGAAAACTATATAACAACATATTGACCATTATGAAGAGCTTATGTTAAAATTTGTTGGGATATGGGTGGCATGCTAAACACTGTTTATATATATATATATATATATAGATGTAGATGTAGATGTAGATGGTAATAAAATTCTAGGTACTTGAATCATAAAAGAAGAGGGAAAACATGGACTTAGCATTGTAGGCAAACTTGAGGTTAATTCCATGAGAGAAAATTTGAAGAATTTCCCAAGAATAGTCTGAGTTCAATTGTGGAGAGTACCTTCTACATTTTTTCTCAAAATCTAAAATGATAATTCCAACTTGAGATCACAACCTGTAAAATGATTATTAATGAGTGAGAAACCTCACCACTGGATTTTTTCATACTTATATTTTAATAATTCTCTCCTTATATTCATAATATCCTTATATTAAGAGTACTAAGAAAAGTCTTTTAATTGATAGTCATAATGAATCCCGTCATGACGAGGACAATCAATAAAAACATTAACAATAACCTTAACAATATCCAAGTGTTAATATTAAACCATAAATCACTCACACTAAGGTGAAAATAAAGATTGAGAAATTAAAAAAATTAATCTAAGAAAATAAAGTTCCAAGAATAGTATTGTGAAGAGGTGGCTAGTGCCCCATGGGTAGAGATCAAACCTACACACATAAGGTCTTTATCCTATTGGAAGTTCAAAAAAATGTACTATTTAAAGAAAATCTATTGAAAAGAAAAATGTACTTATAGGAAACAAGCTAAACAAATTACCAAAGAGAGTGAGATGTATAATATATGTGATTGAAAATAAAAGTGCACATTAGTTTTGGAACCCATCTACATTTTTTCTCAAAATCTAAAATGATAATTCAAATTTGAGATCCACAACCTTTAAAATTATTATTAATGAATTAGCAAAATCATTAGTTGGATTTTTTTTTACTTATTTTTTGTGAATAGTTGCATATGGAAGACATGAATTGGCAAACAACATAGGAGGAGCTCACAGGTGCGGATCACCAGGAGCTCCTACAAGCAAATCTGCCACTTAGGCTTCACATTAAACTCCAATAATAAATAGATACACATTGTTAGGGATAGTAAATCAAATCCCTAAATGATAGGAACTGAATATCCAAGAAAAGCACAATCATAACTACGTAGCAATAATCATCTAATCTCCATTAATTATAACACTCCCCCTTAATGGAGAAAGGGTTATTAAACACACCTAATATGTCCCTAAACAAATCAAAATTTAGTCTTCCCAGAGGCTTAGTAAATATATAAGCCATATTATCACAAGAATTACAATATTCAACATAAATCTCTTTGGACTGCACCTTCTCCCTGACAAAATGAAATTGACTGTCTGTGCTTAGTGTTTTTATGAAACACAGGATTAGAGGCCAGTTTGATGGAACTTTGATTACCGCAATTGGTAACTGTAGCTTCTATATATTCTTCTCCTACGTCTTGGAGAAGTTTGCGCAACCAAACTGCCTCACATGCTGCTGCACACATAGCTTGATATTCTACTTCTGCTGAGGATAAGGCAACAATATGTTTCTTCTCGTTGTACCAAGGGATGACTCTAGATCCAATGCTGAAGGTCTAACCTGTAATTGATCTTCTATCATCTAAATTTCATGCCCAATTAGAGTTTGTATAACCTGTCAAACTAACATCAAATGAGTCAGAATACAAAATACCAAAGTCTGAAGTTCCTTGCAGATACCTCAACACTCCTTTCGCTATAATCCAATGGTTCTCATGAGGTCGAGTCATGAACTAACTCAAAACACTCACTGCATAGGCTGGATCTCGTCTTGTTGTAGTCAAATAGATAAGAATACCAACTAATTGTCTGTACAATGTTGCATCTAAATATTTTGAACCATCATCCACCTGAAGTTTTTTGTTCTATTATAAAGGCACAAATGCAACCTTGCACTCATCCATTTTGAATTTAGTCAACAAACTCTTAGCATACTTACCCTGCGACAAGAAATTTTGGCTTGAATCTCTCCAAACATCTAGACCCAAACAGTAATGCATTTCTCCAAGGTCCTTCATCTCAAATTTCTGTGATAACTGCTGCTTGATTTCTTCAATGAGAATGTCTGCACTCCCTGTCATGATCATATCATCTACATATAAAGAAATCAACATTATCTGTCCCTCATCATTAAACACAATATACAAATTGGGATCATTTTTGCTCCATTTATAACCATGCATGAGGAAAAATGAGTCAATATTTTTGTACAAGGATCTAGGAGCCTGCTTTAAACCATATAAAGCTTTCTTTAATCTACATATTAAGTTCTCTTCTCCCTTATTAACAAACCCCTCAGGCTACACTAAGTATACTTCTTCTTTTAAATCACTATTTAAGAAAGCATATTTAACATCTAATTGATGTATTTTCCAATGATGCTTAGTGGCTAAAGCAATAATTAGTCTAATGGCATTTAGTTTTGCAGCAAGGGCAAATGTTTCCTCAAAATCAATGCCTTCTTTCTAGGAATATCCCTTTTCCACCACCTTGCTTTATGCTTATCAATAGATCCATTTGCAACTTATGGGTTGTTTACCATTAGGAAGCTTTACTAGATCCCAGGTATTGTTCTTAATAATAGATTCATATTCCTCTTTCATTGTTTCCTTCCATTCGTAACTCTTACTAGCTTCATAAAAATTAGAAGGTTCTGCAATGTTTAACATACTAGTCATGAGCGCACAATCCCTATATCGAGTTGGTAACTTTTTCCGCCTGCTAGATCTCTTGAGTGGTGGGGGTTCAATTATTCTGTTGTGTTCTTCTCTTTGTGGACTGAACTCGATTTCTTCCTCTTTATCCTGCTGCTGTTACTGTTGTTCTTGTTGCTATTGTTCCTGCTGCTATTGTTGTTGTTGACTAATCGTTGTTTCAGTGTCCTCATTTGAAAGTAAGGGTACATGCCATTCTTCATTGTTTTGAACATGATTTCCATCATCAACCTATTCATGGAATACTACGTCTCTACTAACAAACACCTTGTGAGTAGAAGGATCAAACATTTTATAAGCCTTATACTCACTGTAGTATCCAATGAAGGTACATTTAATGGCCTTTGAATCTAACTTCTTCATGTTCTCTTTGGCAACATGCGCAAAAGCTTTACAACCAAATACTCTAAGGTGACTTATTGCAGGCTTGAAGCCAAACAATGCTTCAAAAGGAATTTTATAATCAAGACTTTTAATAGGACTCCTATTCTTCAAATATACTGTAGTATTGAAAGCTTTTGCCCAAAAACCATTAGCTAGAATCTTACCTTTCAACATACTGCAAGCACACTCCACCAGTGTTTGGTTTTTCCTCTCAGCTACTCCATTCTACTGAGGAGTGTAAGGTGTTGTAAATTGTTGTTGTATCCTGTGCTCGTTGCAGTATTTGATGAAAACCCCTTTCTTGAATTCTCTGCCTTGATCTGATCAAAGAATCCTGAAGAACTTTCGTGTCTGCTTCTTAATCATGTTTCTAAATTGCTTGAAATATTCAAAAGCATGACTCTTTCGTTTAAGAACATATACCCATGTGAATCTTGTACAGTCATAAAAAAAAAGATAAAAAAAGTAGTAGGCCCCACCTAACGATCTTGTCTACATTGGGCCACATAAGTCAGTGTGTACAAGTTCGAGTATAGCACTCCATTTCCTATCTTTAATAGCAGGAAATTCATCTCTATGTTGTTTATTGAATGCACATGGCTCACAATCAATATGAAACTTATTCAAAATAGGGAGACCATCTACCATACCTTTGTTTTGTAACAAAAGAAGGTCACTGAAATTGATATGCCCAAGTCGCTGATGCCACAAATTTTTAGCAGACTTATCCAATGACATCAAGGCTTGTTGTAGCGTACTCTTCACATCTAGTTTGTAGAGTCCTCCTATGTGAATACCTGTAGCAACAGGCTTCATCTGGTCAAACAAGTCTTTAATAATACAATAAGATTTAAAGAATTCTACCTTGAGATCCTGATTTATAATCTTTGATATAGAAATCTGATTCTTCTTAATACTAGGAATATACCGCACATCAAATATATTATTGATCTTTCCATCAGGCAGAGTAACAAGGACATCTCCATGTCCCTTGATTTCGTACCCTTTATTATCTCCAAGGTATACTTTTACTGTTGTGTTGGATTCTCTAAAATTTTTGAACCATTTCTTTTTACCTATCATATGTGAGGAAGCTCCAGAATCTACGAACCAAATATCTTATTCATCCTCCTCAGTAGCTAAAGCAGTCTCAGCATGAACATCCAGTTTGTAGAGTCCTCCTATGTGAATACCTGTAGCAACAGGCTTCATCTGGTCAAACAAGTCTTTAATAATACAATAAGATTTAAAGAATTCTACCTTGAGATCCTGATCTATAATCTTTGATATAGAAATCTGATTCTTCTTAATACCAGGAATATACCGCACATCAAATATATTATTGATCTTTCCATCAGGCAGAGTAACAAGGACATCTCCATGTCCCTTGATTTCGTACCCTTTATTATCTCCAAGGTATCCTTTTACTGTAGTGTTGGATTCTCTAAAATTTTTGAACCATTTCTTTTTACCTATCATATGTGAGGAATCTCCAGAATCTACGAACCAAATATCTTATTCATCCTCCTCAGTAGCTAAAGCAGTCTCAGCATGAACCATAAACAATCTGACATCCTGATTTTGATTTGCATCTGCATTAGCCAAATGACCTACATGTCTTCTTTGCTTGTACCTCTCCTCATCTACCTTTTTCTTAGGGAAAAATTTAGCAATATGGCCTATCTTACCACAATAAAAGCATTTAGGAGAAAATTCATGTTTATGTGAGGTCATACCTTGTCGTGTCCTTTTTCTTGATGCATTGCCTCTCCTGTGATCAGCCACTGCTTTCCCTTTTGGCTTGAACTTTGTCATCAATGCAAGATTTGAATTTTGAGGTTTGAGAGACAACCTCGTTTCCTCTTCCTGTAGCAAAGTTCCAGTGAGCTCTTCAAACCTTGGAGGCAGATCTCTTACATTTAATCCAATTATAAACATCTGATAAGCATTCATCATGCAGTTCATGGTAATTTTCACTAGATCATCATTTGCCACGATTTGACCGATATCAGATAGTTTATCTTTAACTTCCTTTATTCGAGATATGAATGAAGAAACATACTCATTCTCCTCCATCTTGATTGAGAGAATCTTCTTCCTGAGCTACAAACTTCAATTGGTGTTCTTGATCTCATACATCTCTTTGAGAACTGTCCAGATGTCATTCGCAATCTTGCAATCTCAAATGTGAGGGATGATGCAATCTTTGACTGATAACTTGAGTATCACCTTTGTCTTCATCTCCCTTTTCTCCTAGTCTTAAACTTAAATTGTTGTATTCGATCCACAAGTTGCATTAGCCTACTTAATTTCATCACTGGTGGCAATGTCCTTTGTCTTCATCTCCCTTTTCTCCCAGTCTTAAACTTAAATTGTTGTATTCGATCCACAAGTTGCAGTAGTCGACTTGACTTCATCACTGGTGGCAATGGTATAGGCATTTTGCCTCAAGCAGAGCCTGGAGCTTAAATTTCAAATTTGTATAATTGGAACCATCAAGCTTATTATTCTCATTGAGATAAGCTTCGGAAATTTGATTATTCATCTTGAATGAATAAAATCTTTAATAATTTGAGCAAACCTCAAATGTAAAAAAATAGCTTAAATTTCCACTTTGTGTAATTGGAACCATCAAGCTTATTATTCTCATTGAGATAAGCTTCGGCAATTTCATTATTCATCTTGAATGAATAAAATCTTTAATAATTTGAGCAAACCTCAAATGTAAAAAAAATACGCTTTTCACTGCAAATTTCCTTCACAAAAAAAAATTGCCCTCCTCCAATTTCACTTAAAAGAATTCCATATCTTCTTTTTCTTTTTAAAAAAGGTCACTCCAAAAATACACACCATTTTTTTAATAAATAAGGATTCCTTCAAAAAATAATGAAATTCCTTTTTGTTTTTAATTAAAGAATTAAAAAACTTCCCAAATTCAGAAATCCATGTGAAGCTTTAATGTAAAATGGGTGGGTAAAAATTATCCACAAAGTTTTAAAGTAAAGAGTGGCTTTAAAAAACATGCATAAATACTTTACAATTTAGCCAATTTGATTATTCATCTTGAATGAATAAAATCTTTAATAATTTGAGCAAACCTCAAATGTAAAAAAAATACCCTTTTCACTGCAAATTTCCTTCACAAAAAAAAATTGCCCTCCTCCAATTTCACTTAAAAGAATTCCATAACTTCTTTTTCCTTTTAAAAAAGATCACTCCAAAAATACACACCCTTTTTTTTAATAAATAAGGATTCCTTCAAAAAATAATGAAATTCCTTTTTGTTTTTAATTAAAGAATTAAAAAACTTCCCAAATTCAAAAATCCATGTGAAGATTTAATGGAAAATGGGTGGGTAAAAAATATCCACATGAAGTTTTAAAGTAAAGAGTGGCTTTAAGAAAGATGCATAAATACTTTACAATTTAAAAAACTTCACGTGTGGAAACGTGTTGAGGAAAGACAACCACCGTTAATCTCCTTTAAACTCAGCCACAAATTTAATCTCCTCTCCTCAAATTTAAGGCAACAAACAAACGCAATGTTTAATCACTGCAACCACTACTTTTAACACAATCATCATGACTGTTCACCTCTTTTTCATGACTAGTCACAGGTGTACACCAGAAACCTGCCATGATGTCCAAATATAAAAAAGTGCGTAATCGAATAGTATCGTTGTAAGTACTCTTCATTCAACCTGGGGTGTACACCAGAAACCTGCCACGATGTCCAAATATAAAAAAGTGCATAATCGAATAGTATCGTCGTAAGTACTCTTCATTCAACATGGGACGACGTCGCAATTTTGTATTCCTCAACTCAACTCAGCTTACATGCCTTCCTGTAGCTCTAATACGAGTTGCATATGGAATACATGAATTGGCAAACAACAAAGGAGGAGCTCACAAGTGTGGATCACTAGGAGCTCCTACAAGAAAATATGTCGCTTAGGTTTCACATTAAACTCCAATAATAAATAGATATACACTGTTTGGGATAGCAAATCAAATCCCTAAATGATAGGAACTGAATATCCAAAAAAACACAATCATAACTACGTAATAATAATCACCTAATCTCCATTTTATTCTAACATTTTTAAATAAAAAAAAATTATATTCATAATATCTTTATATAAAGAATACTAAGAAAACTTTGTTAACTCATAATCATAATGAATCCCCTCATGAGGACAATCAATAAAAACATTAAGGTGAAATTAAAGAGCGAGAAATTAAAAATCTTGAGGTAAAAAAATAAAAAAACTCTCTTATATATAATAATAAGGTGATGTGTCAATGTAAAGTCATCACTCAATTAGAAGAATACATAATGAGTGTTTTACTTGGATGATGTGTTTCGAGTGATAATTATTTCTTATATTTCAATGATGTGCTATGAGTGATAATATACTCTTAACCATTAATGCACTAAGACCAAAACAAATCTAGTAATTGTCATAAGCTTTCATGAGTATGTGCATAAGGGATTCTGTGCTTTAACTGTAAGTCATGTTACATCAGATATCGAGTATAAATATTCACGTAAGTATATGTGGAGGGTATTCTCTATTTTAACGGTATGTCATGTACATCAGATCTCCAGTGTTGATGTAGGAGCATCTAGCTAACGGCACCATGACCAGGTGTTGGTCTCAGCCAAGGTGGAAAAAGATTTATCAGTATTTGGTTTTCTTTATGTTTGATTGGTCAAAGCAGAGTGTAGAGACTTGTTTCTTTTAATTTCATTATTAGTTAGGGGAAACCTAGGAACAATATAGTTAATTAGGGTCATTACCAACATTGTCTGTCTTTTATTGATTAATTCATCTTACAACTGTAACTGTGGGCAAACAGTACAAAAACCAAATGAAATCATTCTGCAAAGGTTCAATTGAAGAGAACAGTAATATATCACAATAGAAAACGATTATCAGGGCAAACAATACAAAAACCAAATATCACAGTAGAAAACGATTATCAGGGCAAACAGTACAAAAACCAAATGTAAATCATTCTGCAAAGGTTCAATTGAAGAGAACAGTAATATATCACAGTAGAAAACGATTATCAAAGCCCTGAAGCCCTGAATCTGAATCATCTGTAGCAAGCAATCCTTTCATTTCAATTTCTTTTTTCTATTAATTAATGAGTGTGACAAATTCAACAAAGAGATGCATTCCTATATTTTTCTAGCAATATTTTTCCTAAGAGGTAGAGATAGAGTTATCAATATTTGAACGACGAGAACAGGAAGCACATTATAGTAAGGAACAAGGCAACAGAACGTAGCAAGCAACACCAATTCCAGAACCATGACACAAGCAACCACGAAAGCAGAAAGCAACAGAACGCAAACTCTGTAGAATTCCTCCACGATAGATGTATCCATTTGCAACCAATTCTTTTCATTTCCATTACATATAAATTAATGTTGGCACATTGAAACAAATAACAGTCCTCAAAAGTATAAGACCAACAACCAAAAACTGGAATGACCTGCTCGGCAGACAGTGACAAACAACGAAACTAGGGTTCAAAACCCTGTAAGACTATAGTATTGCCAAGAAGAACAAGAAAATTAATTACAAGCTATAACAGAGGCCATTGGACGCGAAACAACAGTCATAGGAGCCAACCCTCTCATTTTACTAACCTATTGGAAAACTACAACAATGAGGAGAGAGGAAAGACTACAACTAGAGAATCTATAGTAGAGAATGACCCTACCAATTTCACTCACAGAATCTAAGCCACGACTCGATCCGGAGCCAGACCCCAACCTGCAACAAAAACAACCAAGACAAGTTAGTGAACACATACCAAAAACGAGTGTGCAAATCAATAGCAAGCAGTGGAGGCAAGAGTGTTAATTGCACTTACCCAAAGGATAGTTAGCACTGCAAAACAAGCTCAAACCTGGGTCGTGAACACAAAACGGAGCCCTGCTCACAAGGAGAGGCCACCCTTAGCATCACCGAAAAAGCAGATAGCTATAGCAAGGAAGAAGAAGACTTACCTTGCTCAGGTCTGTCGAAACCGAGCCCAGGGTCCGTTGTGAACGCAACTTGAAGACCAAGAAAGTCAAAATTAACTAAGAAACTAGGAATGCAACCACGAAGAATTACATAAAGACAGTTAAAAATAACATAGACAATAGTGTCTACAAAGCAGAGTGTTAACCAGAGGAATCCAAAACCAGGAATGGACAAGCGCCATTACAAAGCATACAAAACCTCGTCGCAAGCACAAACCCTCACTGTGTTCTTTCTTTGTAGAGCAAAAACAAGAAATGGTCGAATGAAAAAAACCAAGAGTTTTGGTAACTTCAACGAGCGGGAAAACAGTAACCGAGGCAAGCACAACTAACCCATCACCATTAAGAACTGACATAAATGCCACAAACAGATATCCAGAATAATCTTCTGCTTAGAGCTAACCAAATGTAAATGATCCTGAATTATTTGTTAATCACACATTGTTGATTAAAGCGTTGAGGTGTTACCATTAATAATCTTAAACTAAAGTACGGGCTGGTCCCATCAAGTATTAATGTTCCCACACATTAATTGTTGTTTTTAAAATCAAACGTGGACTTAGCCACCATAGGTAAACTCGAAGTTAATTCCATGAGGGAAAATTTAAAGAATTGTCCACGAAAAATATGACATCAATTGTGGAGGGGTATCTAGCGCTGCATGGGAAGAGAGCACCTGTACAAACATAAGGTTGCTACCTTGTGAGGGACTTGAACAAAATCAATTTTAAATAAAAGTGTACATACAAGAAACTAGATGAGAGAATAATATATGCGAGTGAAAATCAAAGTGTACATACACGAAACAATCAAAGTGTACATACACGAAACAAGCTGAGCAAATTACCAGAGAGAGGGACATGTATAATTTATGTGATTGAAAAGCAAAGTGTGCATATAGGAAAGAAATCAAATTTCGTAAAAGAATGAGCATATTTCCTTAAAACCTAGTGTTAAATTATTATCTTTATTTTAAATGGTTTATAAAGTATTATTTTATAGTTTTTTTTAATGAAAAAAATCAAAATATAATAATGAAAAATCAAAAATTAAGATTAATTCAAAAAAAATTAAGTGAAAAAAAAAAAAAAAATCCACTATCAAAATGAAATAAGGTCGGTTAAATATGAAACCAAATATGATAAACTTTGAGTCACTTAAACTAGAAACTAATTCCATTAGAGAAAAATCGAAGAATTGTCCACGAATAGTCTTAGTTCTAAGTGTGGAGAGTTAGCTAGTGCCGAATGCACAGAAAGAACCCCTAGAGACATAAAGTTGGTACCGTGTGTTGCACTTCAACCAAATGTACTATTTAAAGAAAATCAATCGAAAAGCAAAGTGTACACGCATTTTTTTTTTTTTTAAGAAAGTGTATAGTGACCTGCAAAATATAGGTGATTGAAAAAGGAGTTGTCTATAATGCGATTTTTTGGAGATTCCGGTGACGGAATCCGGTGAAAGAAATTGAGGTTAAATCTTGATTTGTTGCAGTTAAAATGGTTTTTTAACTGCATATTTGGATTCAGCACCCTGAAAAACCCTGGGATGACTTGATTGTGCTGAAACTAGCTATCAAACTTGGGATTCCAATAAATTCATGCCGGATTTTGACCGGAAAAACCCACCGGAAAAGCTTCCAAAAAGTGTCATTATAGACAACTACATTGAAAAACACAATAAAGAAGCCAAATTCGTAAAATAACTAGTGTATTTTATTAAAACTTAATCGTAAATTATTATCTTTAATTTAAATGGTTTATAAACTAGCAATTGTATCACATGTAATGGAAATGCGTTAAGCCAAGAAAAAGAGAAAAGATAGAAGTCAAAATTCTATATTATTACCTTTAATTTAAATGGTTTATAAACTAGCAATTGCACCACATCTTAAAATGGGAACGCGGTAAGGCTCAAGAAAAAGAGAAGATGGAAGTCAAAATTCCATGCAATTTAATTTATTTATCAATTTTTCTATGATAAAAACTTTCAAATTTAAATTTTGCATAATGTAGTTATATCATGGATTATGATTGCAAGATGGATTCATTACTAAAATCACCATTTGTAGAATTAATAGACTATATTAATATTAATTTATTTTATGTTCTTAAACTTAAATTAACTTTATATTACAAAATTAATGTAGTAACTCTCAACTACGTGCAACGAGCTCCCTTTGGAAGTTTCAAATAATAAGAATTGTAACTTGGATTTACAATAATTCCTGCACAGATTTTTTAGGCAATTTTGAAGGTTGGTTAGACTTACCACATAAGAATTTGGTTTGGGATGGAAACCTTCAAGAATCACAATTTGGTTTGGGGTGAGGCCTATGCCCTTGTATCAAATAACAATCTTGATTTATGTTTTTTAAACAAGTTTTTTTGCCTCAAAATCCCATGGGGTACTTTGATTGTGAAGAGTTTATTAGTCAAAATTGTGATTTCAATGATTCCGTGATGGATTTACATTGTGAAAATAAACCGGAAAAGTTTTCAAAAAGTCATCTTTCTTTATGTTGTTTAAACTGATTTTTTATCTCTCTCTATATATATAGGACACTCAAAAACTCTTAGGGCACTTAGTTTGTGAATAGTTCACCCCTCAAACTTGGATTTGTATAAGTGAGACTTTTTGGAGTTTCCCCATAGTTTTGGCCCAGCAAAAAAAATTGTATTTAAGTCTTGTTTTATGTTGTTTAAACTCGTTTATATATAATATATATATATATAATAATATATATATTATACTATATATATATATATATATATATATATATTTATATATATATATAGATATAGATATAGATATATCACACTTAAAAACCTTTAGGGCACTTAGATTGTTAAGATTTCACGTGTCAAACTTGTGATTTCAATGAATCTTGAGGGATTTAGATTGAAAAATAAATATGGAAAATTTTTAACTCATTGAATTCCTTAGATTCAATGAGATTTCTTGCAATGGACATCGCTCTTTGGATGGCGTCCTCCCTGTAGGAAATCCTATAGCTCATTCTTCTTTCGTGAGGTGCATGACTGTTGGTAGGCGATTCACTGTTTGGAAAGTTGAATGACTTTGAGTTCGGTTAGATATCAATAGAGATCCTTTAATAGAGGAGAAGGTCCTAGAAAAGAACATATGATTTTTCTCCGCGTATTCTTTTAGGGATCGCTGCTGCCTCCTCATGATCACTCTTGTGCTGCCTCCTCATGATCACTCTCCTTCTTAATACTGATTTTATCCTCCGAAGGCTGATACCATGCTGAGAAAGATGGTCATGGTCATTCGTCCCTCTGGTATTGGACGCCTTTGAGAAAATAGATTTTACAAATGCTTTGGAAGCTTGCTGATACCATGCTGAGAAAGATGGTCATGGTCATTCGTCCCTCTCGTATTGGACGCCTTTGAGAAAATAGAGTTTACAAATGCTTTGGAAGCTTTCAACTTGTGTATGAGGAGTGTCGGTTATGAGTGAGTAAATGTAGTAGCTTCTTATAGGTTTAGTTAAGGGACATCTTGCCCTATATTTATAGGGAAAATCTCGGAATATTTTCCATTTCGACAAATAACATTTTTAAGGTATTTTATCTATGTGGGAGGATTTTAATTATAGGAGAGTTATGCCTTTTTTTTAAGTAAATTATAAATTAGTTATCAGTCTTATATCATTTATAAATATTAATTAGCGGATTTGTTGGACACCTAATCCTAAAGGGTTAGCGTGGAAGCCGAACAGACTAAGTAGTCCAAGGGACCTTGGGATGTGAATCCCAACGGTCACCATATTGTACTATAAATGTACATCTTATGTGAATAAAAATTGTACTGCATGATTTATCTTTCCTATTGTTTTGGCTGTCCATGTCTGTTTAACATGGTATCAGAGCCATGATGAGTGGCCTGTTTTCCCTGAGCAATTCATCTGAGTTGCCTTGAATAGTGCTGGCCCAGTCTTCATTACCTGAAGAGCGCCTGCCTGTCTGCCTGCCTGAAGCTGCATACCTAATTTCTAAAGAAAACCCACAGGTCCCAGAAATAGTTGTAATTCCTGCTGTCCAGAGAGCTGCTCTGTCCTCAACGCTACTCTGGCGTTTTTTCATTCAACGCACGCTGCTGAGAGAGGTCGGAGCATTTCAATAATAGCGCTGTCTGCTGCCCCTTCTGTTACGCTCGCCGCACCTGTTACGCTGAGCTTTCTGAACAAGGTATGTAACGTTTGGAACCTGCGTGTGGCCGAAAATCAGATTACAATGATGGCATCTCGATGGCTCTAAGGTATATGACGTGTCATAGTTGATGTAGTGGACTAGTGAGTGATGCCCATGTGGATTCCGAGTTAGCTATTGTCACAGCAATTGAGGAGGTTGTCGATTCCCTTTGCAATCGATTTCTAGAAGTCCCCTGCAAATATTCAGAATGTGTACTGTCATACAATATTGAACCTGAGCGAGGTCAAGTGAAGATAATTGGTTGAGGTTTTGTTTTTATTTGGGGTAGAGAAGTTCTTCGGCTTATTTTGTGAAGGAAACAACATTCATGCGGATGATCTCAGATTATGCGTAAAAAATATCGCTTTCCTTTAAATTTCTCTTTAAATTAGAAGGGCACCCATCGTGAAAAGTAACTTGAATCCATCGTAATTATGTCTTTCCAAATAGTAACTGTGAAGAGGATACAGAAGACTGTAATCATTTCTATCGCCCATTACTTGAGAGCTGCCAAGTCATATTCCCTTGCTACTTCCTTGTTGTAATATCCTTTAACGATATATTGTATGTCTGTTTAACATGCACGCCCATATCTCTACAGTCTTGTGCAATCGCCATTGGTGAAGGTTCGAGCTCCAAATATTTATAGTCATCGTCTTCGCATACGTTTTGGGTAATAGCATTTACAACTGTATTCTCTGATAGATCATGGAATCGACGGCTTTGAACGGTTGCCTTTCTGGTCTCTGTGGACTCACTAGCGGATGTTGTGCAATGCATCTTTTTCTTTGAAACTGGAAGAAGAGCATCGGGTCTTATAATGCTGCTAGTGCCTCTTAAACGTATATCTGGTATTCTGGACTTTTGCAGTTTTTGATTTTATGCTTTGGTTGTTTGCCGCTGTCAGCATGATTGTCAAAGGTGCATCTTACGACTGTTTCAGCAAAGATTAGTGGCTTCCGGCTTGAGCTCTAGGCGAAAAGTTGGATTTTTTGCAGTATGGTGGTTTTCGAGAAAACGTCTAGAGATTTGGGCTGGTCATGGCCATGGAAGAAGAATGAGGGCTTATTTATTTGCCTGTTTTAGTTTTAGCAGCTGGTCTAAACATTATAAGCGTAGTGCATCCGTCACTGGATTGTTGTGACACATTGGAGTTTAGACATTTGGGTATCTGTAGGTTAGATGGGCCTTATTCGGTAGTGGAGAATAGTATATCTTTGTTCAAGCTATTGCTATTGATCGACGGTTGACACAAAATCTAAGTGATTTGGGTTCGACACGAAATGTCAGCAGGTTTTGGAATGAGATCACGACGATGGAGCTTGTTGTCCGTGTGGAAGAAAGCTAAGTGATTATATTCGATCTGCTTGCAAAAGAAGGTTTGGTGGGAGATGTATGTAAAGTGCTGAAGAAGTTCATTTTTGCGGCAACGAAAATCGAGTTTTCTCGACTTTTGTAACTTGTACTAGTGAAACCTAGCACGCTAGACGGCATACAGAACCAAAGCAGTGAACTGTATCAATCGAATATCTTCTTGCTAAAAGCAATCTGCTTCGACTGCTTGGAGCAGTCCGAGCAGACTTTGCTCCATTAAACTCTTGAAAGTATATGTTCAAAACAAAATGAATACAAGTCAACTGTTCAAGTTGTATTGATATTATATGTCGTGATCCAATCTGGCTGGTCAAGCTTGCAGGATCCACAGAAAAGAAAACATGGAGAATTCCGAGTAGACTTTGCAGTCCTGGAAGCATGATGCCTATTTTGGACTGGTGCGGTGACATCCATTTTTTGTACTTGAGCCCCGTGTAAGTTTAATATTGGAGAAAATGGCCAGAATTAATTATTGTTTAGAGCTATTGAGCACATTAATGTTATCTACGGTTGAAGACACGGTGAAGGTCAACAAAGGCACTCTTTTTGACATACAAACGTCTCTACAAAATGCACTCGAAAATATTGAATTTTTGCAGCTTGAGACAAAGCTGCAGCAAGAAGAACTAGAGCAGTGGAGTCATCTCTCTGAACCTGTTTCTATTCAGAAGATTGAAACAAACTCCCATAAACAGCAAGCTAATAATGTTCATATTCATTCAAATAAAACAGCAGTTGTACATGCAGATGCAGAAACTCAGTCTGCACCTCCCAAGCCCATCATCAGACCTTGGGAGCAGCTTGTCCACAACAAGCACAGAACCGGTCTTGGATATGACAAGGACTTGTCCTTTCATATTCCAGACTACTCAAAACCCATTCAG
>APFE030834529.1:66978-78589 GCA_000404065.3 Pinus taeda
TACAGGTTGAAGTTTTACCTTTTATGCGGGGTGAGGCCTCCCTTTTATGGTTGAAGGTTTCCCTCTTTAAAACAATAGGATCACTTCCTCTAGCAGAAGACTTACAGCTTCTTGCCTGTTTTGGAAGAGTTCCGGGAAAGTGCTGCCATGCATTATTGCACATTTTGTATTACAGCTCTTTTCTTGGACTCATACATAACCCTTCGGATTAAGGGGGGGAATGTTGGACACCTAATCCTAAAGGGTTAGCGTGGAAGCCGAACGTAGTCCAAGGGACCTTGGGATGTGAATCCCAAGGGTCACCATATTGTACTATAAATGTACATCTTATGTGAATAAAAAATGTACTACATGATTTATCTTTCCTATTGTTTTGGCTGTCCATGTCTGTTTAACAGGATTATCATAAGTTTCAGAAATTTGAAGTAAATTATAAATTAGTTATCACTGTTATATCATTTATAACTATTAATTAGTGAATTATCATACATTTCAAAAATTTGAACTTATTCCACTGGAAAAACAAATTGTTTAAATTAAGATAATTTGATGAATGCCATTTTTAAATTTTTACCACAATTAAGAGAGAGAATTCCAATCATGAAAGAGTTACTTGTATCAAATTTAGAAAATACCCAACAAATTTATAAAGTTTAATAGAATTATCTGAATTATCCTCCTTTAGATGTTTTTAGGTTCTCTGAATAATAATTCATAATTCAACTGGATTGCAGGAATAGTTAAAAATGATTAACAAAACCCTGTTAATTATCAATTTATAAAGTTTAATAGCATTATCCGAATTATCCTCCTTTAGATGTTTTTAGGTTCTCTGAATAATAATTCAACTAGATTTCAGGAATATTTAAAAATGATTAACAAAACCCTGTTAATTATCTCTTTTTATCTCATTAAATTCAGCGATAATTCACATATCTACAATGTAAAGAAGGAAGCCAAATAATTCAACTGTTAATTTATGGATCTCTGCTTATCGTAAATTATAATGTATGTGGAAAGTTGAGGAAGATTGATGTTGGATCAGGTGCACAACAAACTTAATTAAACACATAGCAGAAAAATTAAACAAGCACATAAGACACAACTTTTAACGTGGTTCACCCAACCACCAATCTGGGCTACGTCCACCAAACATAGGCATCAGGAATATATTAATCAAATTGGAGATTACATCAAGAAATACTCACACACTCTTAGCAAACCATCCGAATGGTTGCCTATTATATAGAATAGAGAATCTAACAACCTCATAACTCCCTCACATCAAATATAGGAGGCATTAACTCCCTCCCAACAACCTGGAGCTAATCTAGGAACTGAATCCCTATTGTTGTCATCCTTCAGAGATTTTTGCCTATTTGACTAAAACAGAAAACAATTGACAATCATTCATTTGTTTTCCAGAGATGGTGAACCATGGAATTCCTCTTATTTTAATAGATCATATTGTAGCTAAACAATTCTTTGGCCTTCCATCAGAAGAAAAACTTAAATATATGCTTGACTTGCAGGATTTGGCATTCATGCCGAACAACAATAAGAATCTTGGCCAACCGTCTCCACACATTTCAGGGAACCAACATTATCAGGATTATATTGTACTATAAAATTGTATTTATGGGCCTAGGTCTTCTTATTAATTGATTAATTGCAGGGATACTGGTGAGAGGTATGCAATTAGGTAGAAAGGGTCTGTTCAACATTTGGAGGATTCTGATTATTTCAAGAATGTGTTTGGCTCAGAGCTCATGAATTTGATGCGCATGAACTTCTACCCTGCTTACCCTAGACCATACCTTGTTCTTGGATTGAGTCCTCACTCAGAGGCAGGAGGAATAACTCTGCTCCTGTAGGAGGACGAAATAGTAGGCTTGCATGTCTGGAAGAACAATCGATGGATTCCTATGCAGCCAATTCCATACGTGCTGGTTGTAAACATTGGGGAATTGGGGACTTGGTAGAGGTAATCATGTACGAATTTTTTGAGTTTCCTCACTCATATGCAGGACGAATAACTCTACTCTTGCAAGATGGCGAAATAGTAGGCTTGCATGTCTAGAAGAACAATCGATGGATTCCTGTGCAGCCCATTCCATACGTGCTGGTTGTAAACATTAGGGAATTGGGGACTTGGTAGAGGTAATCATGTACGATTTTTTTGGGTGGTTGGGCAAAATTGGTGTGAACTATTTTGTTGAGATGGAGGAATAACTCTTCTCTTGCAGGATGGCGAAATAGTAGGCTTTTATGTCTAGAAGAACAACCTCAGCGCATTCCATACTGGCTGGTTGTAAACATTGGAGAATTGGTAGAGGTAATCATGTACAAACTTTTTGGGTGGTCGGGCAAAATTGTTGTGAATTTTGTTTGACAGGATAGTTTTGATGCTCCTCGTTCAAATATTGTAACTCTAGAATGGAAAAACAAATTAACTATATGTTAAACTATAAATTACCTAAATATTAACAACTTCTCCCAAACACAACTCTAGAATGGAAAAACAAATTAACTATATGTTAAACTATAAATTACCCAAAAATTAACTTCTCCCAAACACTCTAACTTTTCTTGGACACTTTCTCTTACCTTCAGGCTCAGAGAGTTTCCTTCTAGAAAGGTGCCTAAATCCCAAACAAATTTATCTCATTCACTGATACACACCAATACACAAACTTGAATTAACAATATCTTAGCTAAATTGTTTTATTTTATACATATATAACCCATTAATATAATTTTTATTTACATTTACTCATTGCTATAAATTTTATCGTTATCTTCTTATAGTTAAAATTTCTATCATTGCCTTATATCGGCATCCCTGTACGCAGGTAATGAGAAACGGGAGATAAAAAAGCGTAGAGCTCCTGGCAGTAACAACGAAGAGAGAGCCAGACTTTCTATTACTCTGTTCTATAATGTATGTTATTGTATTCTACTACCGACATGCGGAGTTATTGTATTCTCCGAGTCTGAAGCCTCATTCTTTGGTGCTCGACCAGGTCTTGGCGTGGGCAGTGAAAGCACAAACATTGAAAGCATTTTTAGATGAAATCTTTAGGATCCATTCTTAAAGATCAATAAGAAAATTTATCAAATATGTGAGTTAAAAGGAAAAGATTTAACCCACAGACATCATCAATCACAAATAAAACCCAAAATTTTACCTGACGTTATCTTTGATCATTCTCTGCCTCGCAAGGAACCTCCCGATGGGGGCGTGAGCGCTATGGTAATGGCCCCTGCAAGGGAAACAACATCTTATTACACAACCAGCGCAAAGGCTCCTCCACCAAATTTTAAAAGTTAACAGCTCTGAAGCTTTCCTTTCATGAGTTTTTCCATGTGCGTTTTTCATTAATTGCCCCGGAATTTTCACCGAGAAGCTCTTTGGAGTGACCTTCATGATCCCAAGCCGGCCTTCGAGTTATACCTATAACTACCTTCAGCAAGTCGCCCTTCCAGTTATACCTATAACTGCCAATATATAACTACCTGCAGCGATCCGATGGAGGAAGATACTTTAATCGTCTAACGCACATGTCGAAGGCTCCCAAAAGTTCACGGTGTCACCTAGGAAAGTCGTTTTCAAGTAATAACGCTTAAGCCTAATTATTATTTTATGTTTTTTTATGATTTTTTTTTTTTTTTTTTAATAGGAGATTATTATTTTTAGTTTTTTTAATGATTTTATTTTTTTAAAATAGATAATAAATTTCAAATACTATTATATAGATAAGGATTTTCAAAATAATTATGATAAAATTAAATGAAGCAAAAAATATTTTAATTCATAAATTCATTTACTAAATTTAATTGAATATATTAAACTTTTAAAAAATATAACAGTGAAATATTATTGATGAATTTTTAATGTAGAGAAAGAAAAATTTTTTATAAATTATTATTTAATCAATATATTTATAAATTATTAGTTTTTAGTTTTTAAATGAAAAAATAAATTTCATATAATAAAAATGAATTAAAATAAGTCATTTGTAAAAATTTATATATATACAATTTTAATGTATGATATTTTAAAAAAAATAATTTAAATTTCATTTAAATAAAATATTACATGTGAAACATTATTGCTTTAATTTAATTTTTAAAAATTACAATTAATGGAATAAAATTACAATTCTGTAAAATTACAATTTTTTAATATATGATATATTTGAAAAAAACACAATTTTATATTTTTTCCTTCATCTATTTCATTTATAATCAATTTACAATATAATGGATTTAGAATTTTACAAGATATAATGAGCTCACATCCAAATGCGGTTGAAATTCTAAGTAATTCTAGATAATGTGAGTCCACTAATTCAATAAAAAAAATCATTAAGGAAAGAACTAGTGTAATGCGAAAATAAGAGGCCAAAATTGGACTCAGCCACTATAGGCAAACTCACCCTTAATTTATTAAGGGAAAATTCAAAGAATTGGCCAAGAATCGCCTGAGTTCAATTATGGAGAAGTAGCTAGTGGCAACCCTACAGACATAAGGTGGTACCCTGCCAGGCATTTGAACAATGCCAGACATTTCAACAATCTTTCATAAAAGAACTAGTGTATTTCCTTAAAACTCCATGAACGAGGAAAGCCACAAAATTAGGAAGAAAAGAATAAATGTACTATCAAAATAAAGTAAGATGGGTAAAATATGAATCTAGTAAATGTATGAATATGGTAGTAAATTTTAAGCCATGTGAATTTTAAACGAAGAGAGAAAACCTAGACTTACTGTGGAGAGGTAGCTAGCACCGCATCAACAATCCTAGAGACATAAGATCTGTATCTTTTCTGGTACTGGAAGAAAATGTACTATTCACACCGATTGAAAAGCAAAGTGTACATGCATTTCTTAAAAGAAATATATTATTTTGAATTTTGAACCAAAAATACCAGAACAATTACATTATGAAGAACCCAAATGTGGCACCCAGGATTTGACTTCATGGATAATTACAAAAGTAATAGCAAAATCCGAATTTCATAAAAGGAGGAGGGTATTTCCTTAAAAATTCAGGGCTGAGGGATCCCACAAAATTAGGAATAATGTTCAGGGCTGAGGCATCCCACAAAATTAGGAATAAAACATTAGTGTTGGAAGGAGTTCAGGAAACTCTCACATCCATTAATACTATTAACTAAAAGTTGTTATGAAATAGACAGCCATATATATGGTATGGACTGTACATAGGGTGTAAAGGAATCATGCTCTATTATAAAGGAAAACTCTCTCATGAACGCATAACAGCTATCACATATTCAGTCAACGGTGGAAGAAGGAGACCTGGTATGGCTGCAAGGGAGTCGGTTCACCAAGGTTCTGAAGTCTACCAGAACCATTAAAATCTCGTACGTGTAACCCACAATTTTGAGAGTAGTTATGTTTGGAATAATCGTTAAGAAGGAGAATAAGAAAAGTTTTACAATGTAAATATTAAGAGGGAACCTGAAACCATACCTGTATGTGCATGCAAGTCGTCTGGTGAAGGGTTTCAGCCGCTGCATTTCCACTTTCCAATATTTTGAAACTCTGTTAACTTTTAGCCACCTTAATCATAAAAGAGGAGGGAAAACCTGGACTTAGCCAGTGCAGTCTCCCGGGTAATGTATGGAAAGAAAATCTTGTAAGCTTCCTCGGGTTACATAGTCCCCCTTGAAGCGACGGAGGAGCGAATGACCAAACGATTCAGCAGTGTGGGTAGGGTGTGGTTACCCTAACGCCTCCTTGCAAAACGAGGACCGTCAGATCGAATTCCATGGAATCAAGTCAACGTCTTAGAAAACTGTAGTTAGACCTTCCAGCAACGTCTAATCAAATACCCATAGAGCCACCTATTATTTGTGGAATTTAGTCAAGTGAAGTGAAGATAAGGTATAAATGCATAAGTTGAATGTGTTTTGTTCCCACGTGTCTAAACGTTGAAAAGAAATCCAAGCTATTTTTAGTTATTGACAACTCATGCGTTGTTGAAGATTTCAAGATATGCATCTTAACGCAGAGTCACCATTGTATCGAGTTTTTCATTGATCTGATTAGCTTTGGGGCCACGGATGAAACTGGGGTTGTAGGGGTAGAATTTTTATATAAAGCCAAGGGGTTGTGTGGAATTTATAATTTGCATTCATTTGAATGTTTAAGAGTAATGAAGTTGGGATTTCTTAAATTAGAAGTCTAGTCATCTTTTCCTGGAACGCATTTACACTTTCGTGATATTGCTGAGTCGATTTAGGGATCTTAAAAAAACCCATATAAAAGTGATAAAATAAATGAAAGCGTTTTAATTGGAACGCGTTTCCTTCTGAAATGAACTCTCCAAAGTGCTGTTGTGTCGAAATATATGTCATTCGATTTGGTTTTTAGAGGATCGGTTAATCATTAGCATTTTAAACCCATATAAAAGTGATAAAATAAATGAAAGCGTTTTAATTACGGCGGAATGCGTCCTTCTGAAATGAACTCTCCAAAGTGTTGTTGTGTCGAAATATATGACATTCGATTTGGTTTTTAGAGGATCGGTTAATCATTAGCCTTTGATTTGAATTGAGCAATGCCAGGCGCTGAGGTACATACTAACTGTCAACTGTCTTAACATCGAGATGTGACTTATCAAATTTACCAGTTTCTTGATTGTAGTGGCAGGGATTACCAAACAATTCATCTGGTGCTCTACTTCTTCATTTAGGTTGTTAGATGATGGGGTCCCTTCCATCAGGGCGTTAAAGAACATTGAAGAATCTGCGTATATCCCATGCCTGAGTACTCGACCACCACTCTGAGGCTAGCTTTCACATGCTGCAGGCAACGATAGCAAAACTCGCCATAAGCAAAAGAGAGAGGTTGAGACTCTTCAAAGCTGGCCTCCGCCAAGAGGGAAGCTTCCATCCTGCCGTTGAGGGTTGTGAGTATGTTTTTCATTTGGCAACTACAATGGATTTCACCATTGAAGCACAGGTATTTTTTAACAACCACCCGAATGCACAACTTCCTGAAACAACGAATTTATTACTGGATTTTTGTTGAGATTTTTTCTGTTTGAGTCAAAGAGGCAAAAATCTCTGAAGGATGACAACAATAGGGATTCAGTTCCTAGATTAGCTCCAGGTTGTTGGGAGGGAGTTAATGCCTCCTATATTTGATGTGAGGGAGTTATGAGGCTGTTAGATTCTCTAGGCTATATAACAGGCAATCATTCGGATGATTTGCTAAGAAGAGTGTGTGAGGATTTCTTGATGTAATCTCCAAATTTTGATTAATATATTCCTGATGCCTATGTTTGGCGGACGTAGCCCAGATTGGTTGGGTGAACCACGTTAAATATTGTGTTATGTGCTTGCTTCTGCTGTGTGTTAAATTTGTTCGCTGAGCACCTGATCCAACAATTGGTATCAGAGCATGTTGGAGGTGCTGGTGTGTCTGACTGCTGAAGGTGGAGCGCTGGCTGTGCTGGAGCGCTGAGGGAGTTTGATTGCTGTTCGAGTGGAGCAGAGGTTGCTGTGCGGTGCTGCCTGAAATACCTGGTGCGTTCACAGCCTCCGTGAGCGCTGATACCTGGTGTGTCTACTATGCAGTGCGCCTGAATGTTCCGTGGACATATTTTAACGGTGAATAAAATCCTTGGGGCTGCATATGGGGAGTCGGGATCAGCCACTAGCATTGTGGCAGGAAACGCGATGGTAGCAGTCGGCAGTCCAACTCGAGCCGTCTACCTGTGCCTCAGGATATAGGTGCGTTGTCCATTTTTTTTTACAAAAAAAACCAAAACTGTGTGGCTTTATAAACCCTGTGCATTATGTTTTAAAAGGCGTGAAGATATATATGGATTTATATGACCTGCGTGGGTATATTCCTCTCCAAACCGCGTGGGTATGTTGTTTTTTTTTAAACAAAAAAACCAGCGTGCATATATATATTCCAAGCACAGTGATATAAAGCATGGTGACAAACAATGTGGATTTATGTAAACAAAACCTGCATATTAAAAAAAAAACGCATGGATATGATGTGTTGACAAAAATGCGTGGTTATATTTATACCCTATGATGATATAAGATGCATTCATGGGTGCCAAAGCATGTGTGATGAGGATAACGTAATTTAATGGAAGGATAATAGCACATGAGGAAAAGGAATTTGATAATGTCTCATTACACCGATTTGGCAAGCATTGCGTTGAAGCTCATACATCAATAATATGTGTGAAATTATATCAATACCATAAGGGTTATGTAATATGGTTTTTCACAAATGTATTTTTTGTGGAGTGGAATTTGCCCAAATAACGTGAAAGTGTTTCTTTGTTTTTTTAACAAAAAAAAAAAAAGAAAAGTAAGATAGGTGCAAAGGGCAGTTTTTTTTTTTTGTAAAGGCATAGGCAGCTTTTTGTGTAAAACAAAGGCATAGGAAATTTTTTAAATTGCTGGTTGAATATTTGGAGATTACTGTGTTTTTTTGCTGATACAATATGGCCAAAACACAAAGTGCCCGTTTTGAAATTGAAAATTTAATGGCAAGAATAATTTTGAGATCTGGAAGGTGAAGATGCACGATCTGCTAGTTCAACAAGGTGTGGCGAAAGCACTGTTGGGGAAAAACAAAAGGCCTCCTTCCATGACGAAGGATGAATGGGATGAGATGGATGATAGAGCTCTGAGCGGAATTCGGTTATGTCTGGCGGACGATGTTCTGTTCAACATTGTGTCAGAGAAAACCGCCGCAGGCCTGTGGTCGAAGCTTGAGAAGCTCTACATGACGAAATCTTTGACAAATCGAATTCTCTTGAAACGGCAGCTTTATGGTTTGCGGATGAAAGAAGGTACCTCAATTGCTGATCACCTGAATGTTTTTAATACCTTGTTGGTGCAATTAAACAATCTAGATGTAAAATTTGATTCAGAGGATAAGGCAATAACTCTATTATGTTATTTGCCTGAATCCTGGGATCATTTTGTTACTTCCATAAGTTTTAGTACATCAGATATTCTTGAGTTTGACGATGTTGTTGGAGCCTTGTTGGCTGAGGAGACGAGGAAGAGGTCAAATGCAGACACCTCGACATCAGAGGTAATGATGGCCAAAGGTCGCTCACGAGAGAGACACTCCGGTGGAAAGCATAGCGACTCTCGTTCGAAGTCCAAAGGAAAGAAGCCCAAGGCAAAGTGCTGGCATTGTGGCAAGGTTGGACATCTGAAAAAGGATTGTTGGAAGCGAAAGCAGGCTGATAAAGAGGGCTCTTCGACAGAAAAGAAGGAAGCCAATACCACAAATACAGGTTCAGTTTCAGGTATGAGTGATGAGGTATTGTCTGTTAATGCTTCCAAACATGATCAACATTGGTTGTTAGATTCCAGGGCATCTAACCACATGTGTATACATAAAGATTGGTTTAAAACATATAGATCAATTGATGATGGTGTTGTGTACATGGGTAATGATGTAACAAGTAATATTGTTGGGATTGGAAGCATACAACTACAAATGTTTGATGGCACAACCAGAATATTAAATGATGTAAGGCATGTACCAGATCTAAGAAAAAATTTGATTTCATTAGGAGCACTTGATTCAAATGGATATAAAATTGTAATTCAAGGTGGAGTTATGAAAATCTATAAAGGCATCTTACTAGTAATGAAGGCTAAGAAAGTAGGAAATCTATTTCAGTTAGAAGGTAGAACTGGGTCAGATCATGCATCTGTGTCTGAACATGACAGTTGTTCCATTCACTTATGGCATCAAAGACTGGGGCATATGAGTGAAAGAGGATTGAAAATTTTGGCTGACCGGAAGTTACTTCCTAATCTAAGATCTGGAAAATTGGATTTCTGTAAACATTGTCTGTTTGGTAAACAAAGTAAACAGAAGTTTAAAACAGGCAAACATACTAGTAAAGGTATACTTGATTATATCCATTCAGATGTGTGGGGTCCAGCTCCTATAGCTTCATATGGTGGTTCGTCTTATTTTGTATCATTCATTGATGACTTTTCTCGGAAAGTTTGGGTCTACATGTTGAAAAAGAAGTCTGATATGTTTACAGTTTTCAAGCAGTTTAGAGCACTAGTAGAAAACATCACTGGTAGAACTATAAAATGTTTAAGAACTGACAATGGTGGTGAGTTTTCCTCCAAGGAGTTTGACAGCTATTGCAAGGATGCAGGGATCGAGAGACATAAGACCACGGTTTATACTCCTCAGCAGAATGGAGTTGTTGAACGCATGAACAGGACTCTTCTAGAGAGAGCAAGGTGTATGCTGAGTAACGCCGGGTTGCTGAAGGAGTTGTGGACGGAAGCAGTGGCAATTGCTTGTTATGTGATAAACCGATCTCCATCAACGACAATAGACTGCAAGGTTCCGCAAGAGGTATGGACAGGACACCCTTGTGACTATTCTAAACTCAGAGTGTTTGGTTGTGATGCATATGCTCTAGTGCCTAAACATCAGCGAACTAAATTAGATCCGAAATCGAAAAGGTATGTCTTTGTTGGGTATGGTGATGGAACAAAGGGATTTAGATTGTGGGATCCTACTACCGCAAAATCATCATCAACAGAGATGTAAGGTTTAATGAATCCTCTCTTGTACAGTTAGATGTAGATAGAAGATTGAAACAGGATGATGTATCTGATTTCCAGCATATTCAGTTTGACAGCATTTCTAATGATAGTCATAATGACCATAGTTCAGATTCTAGTCATGAACAGGTTTCAGAATCAGATTATGAACAGGGTTCAGATGGAGGACAGGAACAGGTCTCAGATGGCGATCATGATAGACAACCCATTGTGGAAGCACCAGAAACATTCTTAAGGAGATCTACAAGGATCAAACGTCGTCCGAGAAGGTATGATGATTCAGTTGCTTTGATCGCTAATGATGATGAACCTTTGTGTTATCAAGAAGCTGTAGAAGGTTCAAATAGTGACAAATGGAAAGCAACCATGAAGGAAGAAATGATGGCCTTGGGTAAAAACGGCACATGGGATCTGGTGGAGCTTCCGAAAGGCAGGAAAACTATGGGATGCAAGTGGGTGTTCAAGCTGAAACGGGGTGTGAATGATACGGAAGACAGGTACAAAGATCAGCTGGTTGTAAAAGGGTTTTCTCAGAAAGCTGGCATAGACTTTCATGAGATTTTCTCACCAGTGGTTAAAATTGTTTCAATTAGAATTGTGTTAGCATTAGTGGCTTTGTTTGATTTGGAGTTGCAGCAGTTAGATGTTAAGACTGCATTTCTACATGGTGATTTAGATGAGGAAATATATATGCAACAACCGGAAGGGTTTGTTCAGCATCGCAATGCGAAATTTGTCTGCAGCCTCAAGAAGTCATTATATAGCCTGAAGCAGTCGCCTCGGCAGTGGTCTAAGAAGTTTGATTCTTTCATGTTGAGTCAGAAATATGTTAGAAGTGAATATGATCATTGTGTTTATTTCAAACAGTTGAATAATGGCATGTTCATTATCTTAGTGTTATATGTTGATGATATGCTTTTAGCAAGCAAAAGCATTGAAGAAATCAACAAGTTGAAGACTCAGATGGCAAGGACGTTTGATATGAAAGATCTAGGAG
>APFE030834529.1:82312-95144 GCA_000404065.3 Pinus taeda
CAGTTTGGTTGAAAGGTTTGCTTGGTGAGTTTGGTAGGTTACAGGACAACATCAGGTTACTTTGTGACAGTCAAAGTGAAATACATTTGGCTAAAAATCCGGCCTATCATAGTAAGTCAAAGCATATTCCAATCAAATATCATTTTGTAAGACAGGTTATCACTGAAAGGGGAGTTTCCCTTGAAAAGGTGCATACAAAGGAGAATTGTGCAGACATGTTCACGAAACCAGTTTTGTTGGAGAAGCTACGCTGGTGTTTGGCTTCTCTTGGCTTGCAGAAAAGATAAAATAATAATAACAGGGCATCAGGCGAATTGTTGTCAAGGTGGAGATTGTTTAGATTTTCCCTGTTTGAGTCAAAGAGGCAAAAATCTCTGAAGGATGACAACAATAGGGATTCAGTTCCTAGATTAGCTCCAGGTTGTTGGGAGGGAGTTAATTCCTCCTATATTTGATGTGAGGGAGTTATGAGGCTGTTAGATTCTCTAAGCTATATAACAGGCAATCATTCGTTCGGATGATTTGCTAAGAGTGTGTGAGGATTTCTTGATGAATCTCCAAATTTTGATTAATATATTCCTGATGCCTATGTTTGGTGGACGTAGCCCAGATTGGTTGGGTGAACCACGTTAAATACTGTGTTATGTGCTTGCTTCTGCTGTGTGTTTAATTTGTTTGCTGAGCACCTGATCCAACAATTTTGACCCCTTTTTTATATAAATTTTCCCTTTTAATGTACTATGTTATCGAAGTTGAGGTGAATGGTGCTCTTGATATTCTGACTTGCAGTCAGGCAAAGTCTGTGAGGTGTGTAATTTACACATCATCCATAACTGTAGCCTCGCCACTTAATGATGATGGCGAATTCAGGGACTGCCTCGATGAGTCTTACTCGACCCCAATCGATATCATGAGACGCGAAAAGCCTATTTTCTGGGTAAGTTCGCTGTTATTACTCACTTCAAAGATTTGTATTAAAAGATCCGTAAGTTTGTCTTAACTTCAAATATAATCAATCTAGATTTATTAGGGTTAGGGTCCGTATGTTCATAATAGATTTAGAATTAGATAAATCTAATCAATCTGGATTTATTAAGGTTAGGGTGCATAGATCAAATTTATGAGTTGTAAAGTTGTATGCTCATAATAGATTTAGAATTAGATAAATGTAGGCCGGTTTTAAAAAGTGATGAAATCCCAAATAATTTTCATATTCCACTTTACAATGAACTTCTTAACACAATCCCTTACTCAACACAATCATTATTTTGACTCGAGTGTAAAATGAGCATCTCAACCATTATTTTGAAATTACTTTGAAATGCAAATCTCTTGATATTTACATTTTTATCTTGTCGAGTAACTAATCACTTGATTTTAAGATGTATTATGTAGCAAAAACATTAGCAGAGCAAGCAACTCTTCAATATGGGTCACAGGATCATGGTATTGAAGTAGTGACGATAGCTCCAGCTATAGTTGCAGGACCTTTTCTTACGCCCACACTTCAGGCCAGCATTGAACAAGCATTGCCATTCGTCACATGTATGGTATGCGTTCACTAGATATTTGATCTTATTTTTGTAAATTTCCATGGCTTGGTGTTTCTCTTATACATTGTTTTATTTCTTTGAGTTTCTGTATCTCATGGGTATAAGCATAGTTTTGTTTCATATCAATAAGATACATGAAATCTGAAATCAATATAAAAATGTTCATTTCATCTAATCTTATATTAAAGTCGCATCTCTGTATCAATGTTGAACATTTTGATTCTCAGTATCCAATGGGTAAGAGCATAATTTTGAGATCTGCCATTAACAAAAAAATACCCATTTTTTCTGTTCTTATATTAATGTTCACATCTTTGAACCAACCCTGAACATTTTGAATGGTTAAGGGAGCTTCATGATATCATGGGTTCCATTTTATTAGTCCACACTGAGTATGCTTGTAATGCTCACATATTCTTGATGGAGCATCCCTCTGCGAGAGGTCTATATATATGTTCTTCTCCACCTCTCACTCTGCCAGAAATGGAGGATTTTTGTGCTAAACTTTATCCACAATTCTCCCTCCCACTCAAGTAATCAATTACTTCATATTTTGTTTAGTTTGTTTATTCCATTTCTAAATAGATATTCTCAAAAAGTCATTAGCTTATTTGGGAATTTGAATGGCAGATTTCATATCAAAGACAATGTTCTTAATGGTGTGCCCTTTCCCTCAAGAAACTTGTTGGACATCGGGTTCACTTACCAGTATGGATTAGCAGAAATTTTAGATGATAGCATTGAATTTGCAAGGAAGATAGGCCCACTACCTTGAACATGTAAGTTTGGTTGGTTGACGATGAAGTTTGGTTGGTTGACGATGAGATAAATAAATGGTTGGATATTTTGTGGTTTGTATCAAAAACATGTTTCTTAAATGAACCTTAACTTTGAATTTATAGACTATAAAGGGATTATTTTCTTTTAAATATCCTTGATTTATTAAATTTAAAGGTATCAAAAATATGAATATTTTAATTAATTTAAAACTAATTATATTATTCTTAATTTAATTAAAATAAATTTAATTAATAATTACATTATTAATATGGAACATCCCAATATTATATTATATGTGAATATGGATTTTTAAAATTTAAAATTTATGTGAATGTGGATTTTTAATGTGATTTTATTTAATATATAATATATATTTGATTATAACCCGAAAAAAATATTAAATGTTATTTTATAATATAATATAATTTAATTTAATTATTTAATTTAGTATGGAGTAGATTTGTAGGTATTAGATTTTTTAAATGTGAGATGTGTAAGAGTTAAATATGTGAATATTTTATATTTGAGGTTGAGAAATATACTTAACTCCCATATAAACATCCTGAAAAAATGTTGTTATATTTAACATTTTCTTAATCAAAATAAACTAAAAAATAAAAAACATAAAACTAATAATTATATTTAATATTGATACTAGTATAATATATATATATATATATATATATATAATATAAATATATATAATATATAGTATATATATATAGTAGGTTTATAATAATAATTTTATACTTTTATTTTCCTTACTCGTAAATAAATTAATATAAAAATAATATGATGTTAGAGGTATTACTAATCTACTACACTAATATCTTTTCAACTTCTTAATGGATTACGTATGATGTAACATTATATAAATATATTTTCAATCTTTTAATGGATATTTAGTGTGATTAGATAATCATTGCTAACATGGTATTGTACCCAAGTTAAAGTGGTTGATGTGCTCTTATTATCACATGTTAATATTTCTTCCTTAATTTTTTGAATTTGGCTTACTTTCTTTTGGTTGATTTGCATTATGGTGTGGTGGTTTTGTTATGCAAGTTTTTAGTTATTTCTTTAGTTGTTTTGCTTTGTTTCTATGTATGGGAGCTAGCATTTGTCAATGCTAGCCCATATTTTTACTATGCGGAGGGCTTGTGAGTTGGTCGTAGCATAATTACGCCGTAAGGCGTTTCCCTCTGAAATCCATCCCCCTTTTTGCCTACCTGTCATCATTGGACACCGTACGATTAAATGTTAGACGATTACAAAGACTTGAACCATCGATCAAAAAAGTTACAAATTCGTTGGAAGTGTTTTTTCTTTTCTTTATTGACTGGTCTTATACATACAACATATGTGAAGAGAGCTCATGAAGGGACATCGTCAACGCTGCCCATTCTAGATGCTACCGCCAAAGCTATGCATTGCTTTTCTAGAGCAAAGGTGCAATCTCCTTCTAATTGTAATGGAAGGATTCGAAGTGTTTCGCCCTCCCCATTGGCAGCTAAATCAGCCAAACGAATGGTCTGTTTCTTTTATCTATGAATCTACTTGGTTTCTTTGAGTTGGGATTCAGAGTTTTTTGGAGAGTTGGTATTTTTTTTTTGCTTGACTATGTTTGGATTTATTGCAGAAACCCATTGGAATGAAACCTCGTCTTGAAAAATTTCTAAAGGTATATCGATAGTGTCAGCCAACTGTTGTGGCTTATTCTAATGTGTCTATTTCCAAAGGAGATTTATTATAAGCCACTGGGTTTTTCAAAAGATACCCAAAAAATGGATTCTATTTGATTGATAATTTGTTGGGATTTAAACTATGGAGGTGTCGGCAACATTTTCAGAGCAAGAGGTTGAAGTTGCGGAGGTGTTGTTTGGATTTGCAGGCCACTCAAAAAATGGATTCTGTTTGATTGATAATTTGTTGGGATTTAATTTATGCAGGCATCGATAGCATTTTCAGAGCAAGAGGTCGAAGTTGCAGAGGTGTTGTTTCGATTTGCAAGCCAAATTACTAGTGCAAAAGAAAATTTAAATGATTTCAAGGCAGCCTCGTCATCTTCTCCTTCTTTTCCTCCAAATGTTTCATCTCATATGCGTGTATCATCTCCCATTTCCACTTGTCTGTCCCGATTGGCTCAACCGACCGAGGGTATATTTGCCTTTCTTTTGATTGGCTGCAGTCTCATGCTTGATCTCATTTTTTCCTCATTGATTTTTTTAATGAAATGTACTAAAATCTCTTTGCACGTCCCAAGAATAAAAGGCCTCGCCCCACTAAGATTGATGAAATTGGATCCCCTGCTACTCCTGCAACTTCACTCGCTTATTGTCAATCCACGGGGATGGAGATTAGTTCTTCTAACAATGCAGACAGTGTTGGTGGGTTTACTAATGAAATTACAAATGTGTTGCCTCCTACAATTTCTGCAACTCATAATCATACTTCATCTTCGTCCGTTGGTTAGAGATATGGAGAGCTGACCAAGCAAACAGTTACAGTAAGCGAAAAGATTAGTGTTAAGTTTGAGGATTCAGATGTTGTTTCCCCCCTACCAGAGGTAAAAACGACAGATATTCTTGTAAAGGTGGAAAGCGTTTCTGAATCTGAAAGAAATCAGATAGAAGCAGAGAAGATTGATAGGCAAAATGATGTATTGCCATCTGAAAATTCAATAGGGAAATTTGAATCTCCAGTGATGTAAGTCTTTCAGAACACAGATGCACATGCATGCAATTTCCTATAGTTAGGATTTTTTTTCCTCCAGTTCCTTAAGCTTCTTTGTTGGATTTCTGTCTAGACAACTCTCCTCCAATCGTCGATGCTAAGAATACTTCTTTAGAGAAAATGGAGATAGACCTGATGGTATGTTTCTTTGTCAATTCAATCAACCTTTAATTTCTGGTTCTCCCGATAGATAGGGAGGAGGTTTAAATAACTATATGATGGGTTTTTGTTCAGGTACCTCCAGAGAAAGAAGCTAACATTTCAGAGATTGACAGTACCATTGTTGCGGCAGACAGAGCCACTACTGAATTGTGAGCAGAAGGAACTGTAAGAGTGCTTCACTTTCTGCATCCAATGTTGTGAAGTAGATTTTTGAAATATGGGATAAATTGCCTATAACAAGGATGAAGTATATTAGTGTATAAAAGTTTATTGCAGACACTTAGGTAAGAATGCATGTCATTGTTGAAGTATTTTGTGTAAATTCTGTTTTGTGATTGTAACAGATGGGGGTCAGCAGTGCATTTGAAGGCAAATTTATATCAGTAGATAAAGTAAGAGATCAGGAGAAAAGGGAAGATAGTTCAGAGTACAAAGAAGGGAGAAGAGCTCTTGTAAGGGAGACCTCATAGAGGGAAGTGTTGTTGAATGACATATAAAGGTGGAAAACGTTAAGGAAGAAAGTTAGGTAGACAGTATGCGAGGAAATGATAATGATTCAAGAAAATTAGTGCCACAGAAGCAGGAGGTAATCACCAAGACTGATTCAAGAATGCAAAAACAAGAGAAACCTAGTTAGTGAACTTTCTCTTTTAGTGACAAGAGATTAATCTGAAAATTCAATTTATGGATTTTGTTTTCTTGCTTGTTTTCCATCTAAAAAACCTCTTCCATTAGTCATGGTCACGTTTTCATGCCAATATACATCATCATATTTCTATCTGCTTGGTTCCATCAGATGTTCCATCTCTCGCCGGTTCAGCTTCGTGTGCTGTTAGTTGCTCCACCAATGGAGCTGTTGGACCTTCACCCATATCCATGGTTGTAGTAGGTTGGCCTGGAGCCTTATCCAAAGGTGAGAAATCTCTTCAGAGATGACTTATTTCTTTGGCTCATTGTTTCCACTAATCCATCTTTTACAATCTTAGAAATGAACTATGCATATAACTAAAATCATATGTTATAATGTAAAATAGAGGTCATTTTATGACAAACCAGTCGATCTGATAGTTCCAATAGCGATGAAAAGGTTGTGATTAATTTCCATAATATCATCTCGAAAGTTATACTAAACGCTTCATAACAATGAATTGTTGATCTAATGGATCAAATAGTGAAAATTGAAATAAATCTGATGGTTGTTATTCCATATTGGAATAGAAGATGTGAGCACATTAACCCAAAGCTCTTGATCTAATAATCCAATGGTGAAAGGTGAAGAAATATCCAAATTCCATAAGACATCAGAAATTAAGTAAAGTTTAAAAGTAAGTTACACTTTCACTGGATTTGACAGCTCTCATGATCCATGATTGAAGGTCTATATTCATACCATATCATAACATACATAGAACTTAAAGTCAACTTACACTTTTGATAGATTGAAGGGTCAGAGTGAGTTGAGATTGATGGTGAATATTCATATTAGGTTGTAACTTGCAGAGTTTTTAACCATAAGTTACATTCCAGTGAATCTAACAATGAATATCAATAATGGTGATTGAATTTTTAAATGAGTGGAGTTAATAAAATTATAACAAGTGGGTTCCACCTCATATTCCCACTATCTGTTATTAGGTCATTTTAATGGTGTTAATTAATAGAATTTGTACTTACATTTACATTAATGGTTTAAAGTACATCATTTTAATTGTGGTAATTAGTAGAATTTATTATTAATGGTTTAAAGTACATGTTATCACTGGGAATTTTACCGGGCTGTGTAAAGGAAAATCCCAAGGTAACATTGAATTAGTTTTTAGATTTGAAGTGGACCTTTCCAGCTTAGAGAGAGTTATCTCTCATAACTCAGTCACCCTGTGTCACCTCAATAACTTGTTATTTAATCAGTATAATGGCTAGACATTATGTATGATAAGATTTAAAATGTTGTAAGACAAAGTGAAATATCCATTGGGCATGGAGTTATGATAATTAGCAAGAAATCTGATGGATCCATTTAAAATGTTGTAGGATAGAGTGAAATATCCATTAGGCATGGAGTCATGATAATTAGCCCGAAATCTGATGGATCCTCCATTACCTGGGTATGGATATTAGGGATATTAAGGGTTAAAATGTTGTAGGACATAGTGAAATATCCATTGAGAATGGAGTCATGATAATTAGCAAGAAATCTGATAGATCCTCCATTACCTGGCTATAGATATTAAAAGCAGGATAGATGAAACTTTCTTAGCTTATCAGTGTAGTTAAAAGTTGAATGGCGATGATAGTCCACTACAGTAGAGCATCCAACGAGGATGAATTCTAAAGTAGCTTTAGAAGGAAATGAAAGTATTTGATTGTAAGAAAATAAAGCATCAATGAGAAATTCTAAAATATTTACTTTCCAAAAAATGGAAGTATTTGATTGTAAGAAAATAAGACATCAATGATAAATTTCAAAATATTTACTTTCAATAAAAGATTGAAGATTACATATAAAATAAAATCACCTAAAAAGAAAAAAATTCAACATAAAGAAACACATAGGAAAGTAGCATCTCAAAATTCAATAGGTAAATTTGAATCTTGAGTGATGTAAGTCTTTTAGAACATAGATGCACATGCATGCAATTTCTTGTAGTTAGGATTTTTTTTTTCTCGAGTTCCTTAAGCTGCTTTATTGGATTTATGTCTCGACAGCTCTCCTTCAATGGTGGATGCTAAGACTACTTCTTTAGAGAAAATGGAGATAGACCTGATGGTATTTTTTTTTGTCAAATCAATCAGCTTTTAATTTCTGATTTTCCTGGTAGATAGGGAGGTGGTCTAAATAACTATATGATGGGTTTTTGTTCAGGTACCTCCAGAGAAAGAAGCTAACATTTCAGAGATTGACAGTACCGTTGTTGTGACAGACAGAGCCACTACTGAATTGCTAGCAGAAGGAACTGTAAGAGTGCTTCACTTTTTGCATCCCACGTTGTGTAGTAGTTTTTTGAAATATGGGATAAATTGCCTATAACAAGGATGAAGTATATTAGTGTATAAAAGTTTATTGCAGACACTTAGGTAAGAATGCATGTCATTGCTGAAGTATTTCGTGTAAATTCTGCTTTGTGATTGTAACAGATGGGAGTCAGCAGTGCATTTGAAGGCAAATCTATATCAGTAGATAAAGTAAGAGATCAGGAGAAAAGGGAAGATAGTTCAGAGTACAAAGAAGGGGAGAAGATCTCTTGTAAGGGAGACCTCATAGAGGGAAGTGTTGTTGAAAGACATATAAAGGTGGAAAACATTAAGGAAGAAAGTCAGGTAGACAGTATACGAGGAAACGATAATGATTCAAGCAAATTATTGCCACAGAAGTAGGAGGTAATCACCAACACTAATTCAAGAATGCAGAAACAAGAGAAACCTGGTTAGTGAACTTACTGTTAGTGACAAGAGATTAATCTGAAAATTCAATTTATGGATTTTGTTTTCTTACTTGTTTTCCATCTAAAAAACCTCTTCCATTTTCCATGGTCACGTTTTCATACTAATATACATCATCATATTTCTAACTGCCGGGTTCCATCAAATGTTCCATCTCTTGCTGTTTCAGCTTCATGTGCTGTCAGTTGCTCCACCAATGGAGCTGTTCGAACTTCACCCATATCCATGGTTGTAGCAGGGTGGCCTGGAGCCTTATCTACTCTTGGGTATGAACATCTCTCTACCCTGTTATGTTGATCATGTTGTTTTATTGTTGCTTGTAATAAGCAATCATTTTCTGAGCTAAAACAAGGATTTGTTGAGCAGGTATTTTGGACCAGTAGTGGCTACTTGGCTTGGAACATCTCTGCCTGGAATGATGCCTGTTGAAGGAAACTTGATGAAAGGCATACAGGTAGCTGATTTGTTTCCACTGATCCTTTAGTTGTGGACTACTTTACATTTCATGGTGATTCCTTGTAATTTGTTGATTATCGATGTACGCTGGTCAATTCTTGGTAATGAAGAAGGCGACATGCAGTTTTTTATATTTTATATATAATTGCGAAGTTATTTGTGGCTTCCTTATGGCTGATTTTCCCATGATTTGAACCTGTCAGATCATTGGACTGTCATAGCTCCTAGCGTGCACGCTATCGTTGTATCTATGAATGGGTTTTTCTGCTTCTTGGCTTCGATCATAACCATTTGGGGTGGCCTTCTACACTGATTTCCATCTGCCTTCAACATCATGAGCTAGAGAATCTATGATGTGTTTTGTCTTATAAGTTGGCATGTTCCTTAAGCTGCTTTGTTGGATTTCTGTTTGGACAGCTCTCCTTCAATCGTGGATGGTAAGACTACTTCTCTAGAGAAAATGGAGATAGACCTGATGGTATGTTTTTTTGTCAATTCATTCAACTTTTAATTTCTGATTTTCCCGATAGATAGGGAGGTGGTCTAAATAACTATATGATGGGTTTTTGTTCAGGTACCTCGAGAGAAAGAAGCTAACGTTTCAGAGATTGACAGTACCATTGTTGCGGCAGACAGAGCCACTATTGAATTGCCAGCAGAAGGAACTGTAAGAGTGCTTCACTTTCTGCATCCCACGTTGTGTAGTAGTTTTTTAAAATATGGGATAAATTTCCTATAACAAGGATGAAGTATATTAGTGTATACAAGTTTATTGCAGACACTTAGGTAAGAATGCATGTCATTGTTGAAGTATTTCGTGTGAATTCTGCTTTGTGATTGTAATAGATGGGAGTCAGCAGTGCATTTGAAGGCAAATCTATATCAGTAGATAAAGTAAGAGATCAGGAGAAAAGGGAAGATAGTTCAGAGTACAAAGAAGGGGAGAAGAGCTCTTGTAAGGGAGACCTCATAGAGGGAAGTGTTGTTGAAAGACATATAAAGGTGGAAAACATTAAGGAAGAAAGTCAGGTAGACAGTATACGAAGAAACGATAATGATTCAAGCAAATTATTGCCACAGAAGCAGGAGGTAATCACCAACACTAATTCAAGAATGTAGAAACAAGAGAAACCTGGTTAGTGAACTTGCTTTTAGTGACAAGAGATTAATCTGAAAATTCAATTTATGGATTTTGTTTTCTTGATTGTTTTCCATCTAAAATTCCTATTCCATTTGTCATGGTCACGTTCTCATACTAATATACATCATCATATTTCTAATTGTCGTTTTCCATCAGATGTTCCATCTCTTGCTGTTTCAGCTTCATGTGCTGTCAGTTGCTCCACCAATGGAGTTGTTGGACCTTCACCCATATCCATGGTTGTAGTAGGGTGGCCTGGAGCCTTATCTGCTCTTGGGTATGAACATCTCTCTACCCTGTTATGTTGATCATGTTGTTTTGCTGTTGCTTGTAATAAGCAATCATTTTATGAGCTGAAACAAGGATTTGTTCAGTAGGTATTTTGAACCAACGGCGGCTACTTGGCCTGGAACATCTCTGCCTGGAATGATGCCTGTTGAAGGAAACTTGATGAAAGGCATACAGGTAGCTAATTTGTTTCCACTGATCCTTTAGTTGTGGACTACTTTACATTGAATGGTGAGTCCTTGTAATTTGTTGATTATCGATGTATGCTGGTCAATTCTTGGTAATGAAGAGGGCGACATGTAGGCTTTTATATTTTATATTTTATTGCGAACTTATTTGTGGCTTCCTTAGGATTGATTTTCCCATGCTTTGAGCCGGTCAGATTATTGGACTGTCATAGCTCCTAGCATCCACGTTATCGTTGTATCTATGAATGGGTTTTCTGCTTCTTGGCTTCGATCATGACCATTTGGGGTGGCCTTCTGCACTGATTTCCATCTGCCTTCAACATCATGAGCTAGAGAGTCTATGATGTGTTTTTTCTTATAAGTTGGCATGTGTTCTGTTTGATCATTCTTTTGTGTCTTGGATCATGGTTTCAGTATTCCTGGATATAGTCTTCCAATTGACGTGTTATATTTGTTAAAAAATGTTCATATTTTCTCATTTTATCATGTGATGAATTAGTGGGAATAATGAAATGAATGAGTTGGGATATCGGTTTTATGTTGTCCTTCATGAAGCGTTGTTCAAGTCGGCATCTTTGAGACTTACCAATATATTCTCTGATGAAGGATTCGTGGTAGAAGGACCCTGAAAAAAACCTCGTTCCTCAGATTTTGGCAAAGATTATTAGATTTTAGAAATGACAAATCAAACACATGTAACCATCAGTGTTGTTAGATTTATCACCAGCAACATCTAACATTGAATATTCAAATTCACCAAAGAGTATTTCAGAGGAAAATCATTGTGATAATTGAGTAATATGGAGAACAACTACAGATCTATGCTACTAGCATTTTTCCAGGGAAAATAACCTTGCAAATTGAAACCCAACGATACCCTCTATGGAGAAACCAAAAATACCAGAAACCCTTGTCTTCTCGTCAGATCTACCAAAAGATTCATATAACCGTAAGTAATTTCAATACTCTTCCACAAGAATCCTCAGCAAAAATATCAGTCTTCAATAGTCCAAAGGTGAGAAATCTCTTCAGAGATGACTTATTTCTTTGACTCACTGTTTCCAATAATCCATCTTTCACAATCTTAGAAATGAACTATGTATGCAAATAGCCACACTTACAAAGATAGAATTAGATAGAAATGAGGGTGATGAATATGCAATATACAACCAATCGATAGGATGCTCATTGCTATCATTGTTACAGTCACGCATAAGTCAATGTCATGCAATCACTGTTACTCTTACAACATCAACAAATCGTTAAGGATTTGTCACACAAGGTTTCTATCGTGTGTCAAGGTCTTTAGCTATTAGTGCTATTAGTGAAGCTTCAGACCTAGGATCACAACTTGAAGAGAAGAAACTAGTACAGCCTCCTAATCTGAAGATAAATATCACAGATACCCAAAGAAAATCTCGGTCTTCTCAAGTAATGGTGCTTCTAAGTTTGCTACTGAGGCATGACAACACAAAATTGTACATTGCTTCATTTCTATTTTTTGAGGGGCAATGTACACTCTGAGTAGCCACTTGTGATATTAAAACAGTGAGCTCTCTGGTCAATATAATGCTGAGACTTATTGAGAAACAAGAGCTCGAGATATTCAATAGAAAAACATGGAGATGGGAGTTTCAATGGACAATCTGCTTCAAACAATTTTAGCTCATGGAATCAGGAATCGATTTCAATTATTATGCCTCTATATAATTCATTCTCTGATGAAGGATTCGTGGTAGAAGGACCTTGAAAAAACCTCATTCCCCAGATTTTGGCAAAGATGATTAGATTTCAGAAATGACAAATCAAACACCTATAACCATCAATGTTAGATTTATCACCAGCAAAATCTAACACTGAAAATTCAAATTCACCAAAGAGTATTTCAGAGGAAAATCATCGTGATAATTGAGTAATATGGAGAACAACTACAGATCTGTGTGTTGGGTCCCTATAATACTAGTGATTACCCCATTACTATTGTAGTTATACCCCTTATTAATATTGTTGTGCCCCTATTGCCCCCATATTGTTATTACTGTTGCCCATAGAATCCCTCTATTGTTATTTTTGTGGCTTTATATTATTAT
>APFE030834536.1:0-13347 GCA_000404065.3 Pinus taeda
CATACTCACTTTCAGTTACCAGCTTGATATGAAATTGGTACCCATCTTCTTATGTCTTTGAAAGAGAATATTGTTACCCATATCTCTAATCATATCCATGAGTGGAGACATCGGTGTCGCCTTATCAAGTTTGATATACCTGATGAGATGTTAACTGAATGGTTTACCAAATCATTCGTCAACAAAATTGCCAAGGACATAGATATGGGAGGTTGTGTAACGAAGATCAAGCCATTACCCGTGCCCAATATTTAGATTTGGTACATTCCCAATTTGGCACGTTATATGATCTCTTACCTAATGCTCTGAGACCATCTATAGGTCCAGCATATTCTAAACCTCCAGACGTACCACCTCTCGATGGTATTATTGGATCAGTGACTCAAACTTCTAGTAAAGATTCTTCGAAGAAAAAAACCGTTTCAACGACTACATCCAATCCTCCTTAGAATCCCTCTCCAAATCTTGGTAAAACCTCTGAGGTTAATGTCATTCAGTCTACCACAATAGTCAAAGCCTCAAAAGGTAAAAGTAAGGGTAAAGGAAAAGCAATATTTGATACCCCAAAACGGGATCCTCCAAAATCATCTACTAATGACACATCTAAACGTTAGCCTAAATATTTGTGCCTCATTTGTGAGGAAGATCACTATACCAATGGATTTCCCCGTCATGCGGAAGTTATTCACTTGTTAAAAGGCACTCAAGGGACACCGACTATATCAAAAGAACCTTTTCCATCACAACAAACCCAATTGGTAGAACAACTGCAATCTTCTATGTCTTCAGGTTCTCAAGTTCATAGGAGTGGAACAGTACCTATTTCTATCACCACTTGATCAAAAGTATATTTGACTCCTCCCAAACAAAATGTGGAGAAAGAAGTTACTAATACGCCTTATACTTATACTCCACCCAATTCCAGTCCTCTTAATATTGAGAGACCTAGTAATGACTCTATTATCTGAAAACTCACATTGGAAGGGAAAATTGTTAGCTTAGAATTAGAAGTAGTTGATGAAAATTTGAATCATAACCTTCTACATGGACGAAGTTGGACTCATGCTATGTTTTGCGTGGTTTCTTCCTTGTTCTATGTGCTCTACTTTCCTCATGAAGGGAAAATATTCACCGTTGATCAGTTAGCCTTTTTCTCTTCTGATTCTTCAAATGGAAATGCACCATATGTGGGAAATATTGACATGCCTTATGAGAGTGTTGGGGCTAGTCTTTTCAAAGAATATGCTCTTATGGGACCTTTTTCCCTCCCACCTCCAAACATCACTTCTGTCAACATTATCTCCACTTCTCACGATCCTTGGATCATTCCTCACCCCGATTAGTTTGATTCTTTTGGCGATGTCATGTCGCATAACCCAGTAGAACATGCCTATCAAGTTGTTGTTTTGGCTTTGGAAGTCACTTCTAAAATTCATGCTCCTCTTAGTATGCATCTAGACGCGTATGCAAAGTCCCCTTGGCTTGATTCTTGGGATTCTATGGATCCCTTGAACAAGACATTTCCCATTGACAAGAGTATCATCGAGGCTATGTATCTTGAGGAAACTCCCCGCAATGATGCTCATCATCGTTCCTAGTTTCTCCTGAGTCTCAAAGATATTTCATCGTGTTTAGATACCTTTATTTCCCGTACACTCACACATCCATTTCAAACGCCCATTTTGGTGCATGAAGTTTTGTGTGAGGGAAACATGGGGAACATTACTACTATGATGCCTATTAACATTTCTATTAAACCAGGAATTATTGAGAACATCCATGTCGAGGTTTCTTGTTCTCCATATGAGATCAAGATTTACACTGCCCTTTTTAAGGAATTTTGTAATGTTTGTGCCTGGTCATATGACGAAATGCCTAGCAAAGATCTGAGTATAGTTGTGCACGAAATTCCTACCTATCCATATGTTAAGCCTGTTCATTAGCAACTATGTCCAATGCACCCTAGAAAGGTCACTGCTATAAAGGGAGAGTTTGAGAAACTTGTAAAGGCTAGTTTCATTTACCCCATTCCATTGATAGGTTGGGTTTTGAACATTGTCACTGTGACTAAAAAACAAGGGACTATTCACATTTGTGTTGATTACTGTGATATCAATCGGGTGTGTCTGAAAGACAATTATCCAACTCCTTTTATCAATCAAATTATTGATGAATGTGCTGAGAATGAGAAAAAAAAAATTATGGACATTTTTTCTGGCTACAACCAGATTAACATTCTTCCTATCAATCATCATAAACCTACTTTTATGATCCACGGGGAACCTTTGCCTACAAGAAATTCCCTTTTGGTGTGAAAAATGTTGGCGCTACCTTCCAATGAGCGATGTCTTATGCTTTTAATTACATCAAAAACACCGTTAAATTGTATATTGATGACTTACCGGCTCATTCTGCTAAGCGTCATGATCACCCTAACCACCTACGATTGATTTTTCTTCATTGTAGACACTACAATATTCGTTTAAATCTGCGTAAGTGTGTCTTTTGCTTTAAATATGATCATCTCTTAGGGTTTGTGGTATCTAAGAAAGGCATCCAAATTGACCCCCTCAAAGTTGAGGCCATTGTGAATTTACCCCCTTCGTCATCTTTACATCAGTTTCAGAGATTGCAAGGGAAATCTAATTTCCTTCATCGTTTTGTACTCAATTATGCTGAACTTGCCAAGGGATATATCGTTTCCTGAAAAAGGGGATCCCATTTTATTTAGGATGAAATTTCTCAAAAATATTTCGATGCATTAAAGAACACCCTCATTAGTGATCCTTAACTACATCCCCCCAACTATCACCATGATTACTTCTTGTACTTGGTCACAGCTGATAGTACTATTGCCATGGTATTGGTGCAAGATGATGATGATGGAAATGAACATGTGATCTACTACTTAAGTTGGAATCTTATCGATATTGAAATTCAATATGACCATGTCGAGAAACTTGCTTTAGCAGTTGTTCACGTTGTTCAACATTTTCGACACTATATTCTCTTGCGGAAAAGTACAGTGATTTATGATTACAACCCCATGACCTACATCCTGATTCATTATTTGATGGGGGGGGAATATTCTAAGTGGATTGTTATCCTTTAGGAGTTTGATTTGGAATTTTCTATAGCCAAATCAAAGAAATCATTGGTTTTCGCTGTGATAATTTGTGACCTTCCCTCCGCAACAACATCTATGGCTTTTGGTGAGCACATTCCTGACGATACTCTCTTTCTCATCAGCACTCTTGATCCATCATATGGGGATATTATTATCTATCTCAAAACCCAAAATTTTTTATCAGAGTTGTCCAATTCTGAATGTCCTCGCATTCGACATCAGTCCCAACCATATCAAATCATTAGCCATACTTTGTACCATGTTGGTGTCAATTCTATCCTTAGTAGATGTTTGACGCTCAAAGATGTTGAGAGAGTCCTAAATAACTGCCACTCTGGGGCCTGTGGTGGTCACATGTCAGGGTATGCTACTTCTCAGAAAATCCTTCGTGTCGATTATTTCTGGCCTTTTATCTTTAAATATTGTTAATTTAGCAGTCCAAAAATGTCATGCTGCTAGATTTACAACTGTAAACAACACACCCCACCTACACCCCTACACCCAGTTATTAATGTCGAGCCCTTTTCTAAATGGGGTATTAATTTCATGATATGTAGCCCTCGCTTAGCTGGGGGGCATGGTTATATCATCATCGTCATTGATTGTTTCACTAAATGGGTCGAGGCGATGCCCACACATGATGTTGACGGTAAAATTGCTGCTCAATTTATTTTCAACCATGTCATAGATCAATTTGGTGTCCCTCAAACCATCGTTACTGATCATGGATCTTAGTTCCAAAATTACATGATTGTAGAGCTCATTGATTGGTTGGGTTTGTTTCATGACAACTCAACTCCTTATTATCCACATACCAATGGCCAGGTTGAGGTAGTTAACAAATTCTTGGTTATTATACTTCAATGCACCATTGGGATGCATAAATCAAATTAACATCTTATGCTATTTTCATCTCTTTGGGCTTACCGAACCGCAGCTAAGACTGACACTGGATTAACACCCTTTCAGTTAGTGTATGGACTAGAGGAAACTCTTCCAATTGAGTGTGAAATTACTTCACTGAAATTGGTTGTCAAATTAATCCCTTATACCTCACCTGAAGAGGAACGTTTACTTTCCTAAGAAAGGCTTGATGAAACTTGTTGCTTTGAAACATTAGTAATTGAATCTCAAAAAAAAGGAGTTAAGGCTCAATATGATAGAAATGTTTCTCCCTGCATTTTTGTTGAGGGTGACTTGGTCTTGCTTTATGATCAATCCAATGACAAATTGGGAGCTAGGAAATTTGAACCGGCATGGGCCTTACATTGCCAAACAATTTTTTACAAAAAGGTGCCTATGAGTTAGTGGACTATGAAGGAAATTCTTTGGCTGAGCCTCGAAACAATGGGCTTTACCTAAAGAAGTATTATGCATGAATATCCATGTAAATACTTATGTACATTAGTGTGTTTTCATTGGTGTGCAATGTGATTTTGGTGTGTTGGTTTTCTTTTGCAAATGTTTTCTTCTTCTTACCTTGTGCTCTACTTGGTTTGCAGATGTCATCCAACTATTACGTCAGTTTTGTTGATGGTGCTTGTCATAGTACACAGAATCTATCTTTCGTTGCTTGGGCAATCTATGACCCTAATGGTGAGTTAGTGAATTTGCAAGGTATATGTTTAGGTCGTAAGACTAATAAAATTTACGAATATAGTGTGGTCATCGAGCTTTTGTCAGAAGCTATTGCTCTTGGAATTAGAGAGTTAATCGTAAACTCGATTCACAACTCATTGAAGTGCAACTTAATGGACAATATTCAGTTAGAAACCCTCAAATTTTGAGAATGTATTTGTGAGTTTGTCTATTGGAACAAGAATTTAATTTTATCACTTATCATCACATTCCGATACGCATGAAAACATTAACAGATGCATTGGCTAACTATGTCTTAGATATACATTTATGAAACTTGTAAATAATAAAGCATCACATATCATACATGGTAAACAGAAAAACTTGTTATATATATATATTGAGTGTTTGCAAAAGAGTTTGTTGCATCGAAATAGCAAAATTTTTGTTTTGAGACACATGGCTTTATAAGCTTGCATTAGTGCAGAAAGTAAACTAGAGTTGGTTATTCGCCCACATGGTGCTCATGATAGCACAAAACAACCCTAATGACTCAACCCAACAACCAACACAGTCTGGTAGAAAACCTTACAGTGTGCCTCTGGTAGCATAATGGCACCTCATCGATCGAGGCACACTCTTGAATGCCTCTCGTTAAAACTTCCAGGTTACTCTCTACCTCGATGATAGGATATGATCCCTCCTCATAAGGAGCCTCCCCAATCTAGCGTAACACTTGCATGGCTATTGGAGAAACCCCTGGAGGTCTCTCTGGTTCCACATCTGTAAAACATCATAAGTCAAATCTCAATACACATATAAAAAAATAAAAACTTCATAAATAGTTTTTACCTGAATCTATCCACTGTGCCCTTGGAGGAAGTGGAAGATCTAGATCTCCTTGAAAATTCATGCCTGGGTACACCCAATCATTGACCATGATTAGCTAATGACGTGGTCATCTAAAAAATGTCAGATTAAATGACATCTTTTGTCCTCCTTCATGTCGAGGCATCAACTCTCCCCACCTGAGTAATCGTGGATCTCTAGGCACTGGTGGATCCACTTCCAACCACTAATAACGAAACAATCGCATGCTTTCCAGGATTAATGTCACCAAGATAGATCTGAAACCAAATTGTTTCAGATTCCCTGACTTGCACTTGGTAATTCAACGCTTCATGCACACCAACAAACCTTCACTCCAATTGAAAATCGTGGGATTCAAACACTCAATTGCATATTGGAAATGAGAATTTGTAGCCTCATGCAACGCTTGAGCCACAGCTACTCGGACCATGGTGTTCAGGATTTTTCATAGTGGGAGGTTGGTAATGGTCTTTATGTCAATTTTCCCACTGTGGGTCTTCTTGGACCCTAGACAATGCCTCACAATGAGTGTATCCGTGCTCTCTCCTCCACTGTGTGATCCAGACAACTACACCCATTGTCCCTTTCTAGACAACCCGGTGATGAAATAAATGTCGGCGACCTCTATTTCGAGCTCTTGATCCCAAAATATGAATAGTTGAAGATCTACATCCCATCAACTAATCAGGTGTTGCAATAACTCGGGCTGTGATCTGATCCCAGAAATCATGAAGCACTTGAGCAATCCACATGCCCATAGGGCATCAACACAATCTTGATCCTGCATAGCCTAATGGTCTTCAGCTTCATGTCCCCTTTCTTTCCATTCAATCACCATTTTGGATTGATTATCCTATGGAAAATCAATAAACCAACATTTCTTGAGCTTCCATGGAGGCAAAATCAAAGATAAACTTTTTTACATGCAAGATTTCACTTTAAAATTTTTACCTTGGCACTAGCACATATATTTATGAATTTTCTCACTCTGCTAGTGTGAGGACTTAATTGACCACATGGGGAGTAGTGTGAGTTTGATAGATGAAACCCGCCTTGGTCACCCATGATGTGAAATTTTTGCAATTCCTCCTTGCATCCTACCCTATGGATGAAAATGTGCGAAATTACTACCAAAATGAAGGGAAGGGACATATCTCTTACCTGAAACAAAAGGCTCGGCGAATGGCATCCCAGATTGATCGTGTTCCTTGCTTGAAAATCGAGGTAAAGGAGGTAAACATGCTCTCACAATTGCAAATTGGTAAAATGGTAAAAATGATTTACTTTTTTCCCTATTTATAAGTTTTAAATAATAGTTTTACCAAATTAGGACATATTTCACTCATTTTTTATATTTTTCCTTGAAATTAGTAATGTGTGTTTCCTTGTGCACTGACAAGTCATATATTATTGGTGATGGTGATTTATCTTGACTGATTCAACAAATTTTATTTGATCACTTTTTTGAACTCGTAAAAAATAAATGAAAAAAGTGGCCCCCTAGAGTCATCTTTAATCTCTTTTCTGTCTCTCGAAAAATGAAAATATTGTCGAGTACTTGTCATTTCAAACTCGTTAAAGAAAATTAAATGATGTCTACTCAGTGTAAGTTTAACCTATTTCTAGATTGAGATGGACTATTGTACGAAAAAGGAATACCTTAGCCAAACATGGCTAAAAGGTTCTCTTGGATATTGTTTTCTACCTTTTTGGGTTCAAGAGACGATTTACGAAGAGGGACCTTTAGAGTTTTATTTTCTGCTTCTTTTTTCAAACTCTCTAAACATGAAAAAGATGTCAAGTTTCACCTTCATCAAACTCGTAAAACATAAACAACGCAAGACTTGTCACCATGACGAGACCGAGTTTCTCCTTCCTAGGGCTCGTAAAACTTACTAGGATGGATCCATCTAAAGGATGAACTTATATGGCAAGCATATGTTATCCCCTTCATGCTAGTGATAAAGAATATATAGGGTACTTGCTAGAAATGGTGGGGGGAAAAGAGAAAGCAATCATCTCTTGTATTTTTTTTTCTAAAGGCGGCATGTTGCTCTTGAACATGACACTCATCTATTTCTCATGTCAAGTTTGGGACATCCTAATTTGATCACTTGCCTTCCTAGGTTTGGGAAATCCATTTTTCCTCTCATCTGATTATACTGCTTCATCATCATGACCTCTGATCCTATGTTGAGTCACATGATGCCAAACTCCAGAGTCGTGCCATCGATATGTTCAAGAGAAGCCCTATCTGCAATTCTTTATCGCGCATACATTGTCTAACTTTCTTCCATAGTCTTGGATCACACTTATCTACTCTACTACATCCTTTTGTTTTTTGTCGATGATGTGGGATTCATTATGGCCCTCCTTTGACAGATCACTTCCTATCGACTTCAACTCATTATCTGGGAAGATGATCGAGAAACTCCCTTCATTACCTTAGGGCTTGCATGCCTCAATGGAAATTTCTTTGCATTCGATGATAGGTTTACATAATTGACCTTCAATCAAATGATTCCCTAGGTGTTCGACTTCAACTTCATTATTCACATTCGTGGATTGTGTTGATTGTCACTTGATAGCCATTGTCATTATTGATGGTTTCTCTCATACTTTTTAATGGTTTACATCATTGATCGGTAATTAGGTGGTTTTTTATCATGTTTGACTTTGACACATCTATTCACATGTTAAAATTCATACATTGATCGAGTTGAGGCTGAGCATAAGACCCTGGATTCTATTTGATAAAATCCAGGTCACGTGGAGTTATGATTTATTCATGATTGTAAACATGTTTCCTCTGGATGGATGGTTGCAACCATACCATGGATCCATATTCATGATCCTTTTTATTCGGATGGTTGCGACCATACCGAGGATCCATACACATGATTCCTTCTATTCAGATGGTTGCGTCCATACCATGGATTCATGTATTATTAGATGCCTATTCATGTATCATTAGGCATGATCATCAAAGATGTCATATATTTATATGCTTGATTTGAGGGTCTCCTGACGGTGTTTTTCTCATCCTTGCACTAACTTGTAAATCATCTCAACCATCACTCCATGTTCAACCTTCATGCTTTAGGGGGCATCTGTTACCCAATATTTTGCCATACCTCTTATTAACTTCCTGTTCCATATCCTGAAGTGCCAAAACATTGAGAATGGTGCAACATATCCATCATGATATACAGACCAAATCTCCCTGAAGAATCAAAGGGAAACTGCCCTGAATCCATTCTGAAGAAGGTTAAATAAAAACCTAAATTTTAGCATCAACACGTTTTTCTCCACTGCTTGCCTGTGCTGATGGCAAGTTGCACAGTTATACACTAGCATTGCCAATGCAGGTTTTGATATGAAAACTCGTGCTAAAACTCTTCTAGCAAGTTTTCACAAATTGGAGGAGAAGCTTTGTGCACTAGAACCTTCGAGAACTATGAGTTGGATATTGGTTGTTGTTGATATAGTCGAGCTCTCCCATTTGGACCTCTTGATCTTATCATCATGGGATTTCCCCTTGAGATGTGCACCTTCCTCCATCTTTTGTGGATCCACAACTCCCTCTCCCTTCCTATAAATTCACTCCCTGCCATCTCCAAATGGTTGGTCATTTATTGTTGCATGCCTATGTTGATATTATGCCTACATACTACCCATTCTAGCTTGAAGAAGTGCTTGAAGATTCTTTTCTTGGAATTAGACATCCACCAAAAGGATGTCTCCAACATCAAGGCATAGCTTGTATGCTTCCCTTTTTAGCTTATTAATATATACATATGATGTTCACTTTCCATAATTGTGTAAATGTTTATGCTTTTAGCTTAATACTCCTTGATCTATTAAGTAGTTTATGTTTGATGTATGCCATATATGCTCTTGTATCTTGCATAGCTCTTTGATATTCCTTACAGGTACTCAGACGTGAAGAACAAGTAAGGAGAGAGGCGTGTAGTGAAATATTCAAATTCATCTCCAAAGGATTGAGTGATTAGCATTAGAGCGAGGTAGGTTTCTCCTTCTCTTTTCATTTGTCAAACATAAGCTAGGAAAGTGTATGTTAGTTTGTTTATTTTGTTGCTAAACCCACTCATTGGGATAAAGGGATAACCTATGTCTGCAAAGGGGATTTACCTTCTCAACAGGAAACAATGCATACCTTGGAGGGTTGAGCCAACCAAGTCATACTTTGGGTTATATATGGACTAATAAAATCATGAGGCATCAATCCAATCACAAGAAGCCAAGTCAAGTGCACTACTAATCAGGGAACCACACCATAGATCTTTTATAAACTACAAAGAGCCACATCAAACACTGTCAATCATACCAAGCCATAAATCTTCCACAAACTGTAGAGAGACATCTCAAAAATTTCTCATGAGGATCCATCAAATCACAGAAATGTCATTTCAAACACAACCAATCAAACTAAGTCATAAAGCTTCCACAAACTGTAGATAGCCACATCAAATATGTCTCATGAGGATTCAATCAAACCACAGAGAGGCCACATCAAACACTATTGATTAGACTAATTCATAAACCTTCCGTGAACTATAGAGAGCCACATTAAAAATGTATCGTAAGGATCCAATCAAACCACAGAGAGGCCATGTCAAAAATTGTCAACCATAACAATTCATAAACCTTTCACAAGTTGTAGAGAACCATACTACAGACAATCTCAAACCTTTAGCCACAATTGTCTCAACTAAACCACGAAGGAAAATACTTCACACTTTATTCCACACTCCTCTAGGTTTCATTGAACCTTATGCCATGTCACCTATATTTATGCATGAGTGGGGGTCTAAATTTGTTAAGGGGCCAACCTTCATAAGGCCATACCATGGGACCTAGACCTAGGGATCAATGGTCACCTTTGTGTTGACATCATCATGATGTCACAAATACTACATGGCACTTGTTGAGTGATGCCACAAGTCACCAAAATTTGCCCTCATCAATCAATAAAAAATGTCATTTCAACATGCCACATGGCATAATGTCGAGATAACACATCATCATCACTTTACATGTCATCATATTTGAGCCAGTTTTGAGCCACCATGTGTTACTATAAATCATATGTCCAATCCAATTCTACCACCTTAATGTCCATGCCAGGGGTGCCACATCACAATCACTTGTGCTAGGGGGTCCATGTGGCATCTAAACATGGGGTCTAATTAACACCTTCCACATGTCATTGTCGCATTGTTCCAATGTGGAGGGGCACAATCTTCATTAAACTCCACAACGTAAAGCTTCATCTACTGTTCATGTGGTTATTAATGGCCATATCTTCCTAGAGTTGCTCGAATGTTTACCTGGTTAACCAATGCACATCTTTACATGCCATCAACCATTGATTTTCCCTCAAAGTGATGGATTTGATCCAAAGATGCATTATATTTAACAATTTGGTGTTTTCAATTACAAATTTGATTTTTTTCCTCTTTTGATATTGCCAACTTCAAAGTACCATATCTTCTTATCTGGGACGAGTTTCACCAACTGTGATATACCATTGGAAATGTCTGGGAGAGGAATGCCCAACTATACCATCCATAGATTCATTTAAGCATCATAAATTTAATAAAAACTCAATAAAATTCAAACCAATTTGAGATCATTTGATGTGATCTTGTCAAGACATCGAACTATCATAATGCTTCATTTGCTTTATATTTTTGACATCAATGATACCACTGCTCATATTGCTTCCTTTGATTTATCTTTTTGACATCAATGATACAACTACTTCCTTTGAACTAACCCTTGACATCAATGACACTCGATGTCATCAGTGATAACACTATGTCCAACAAGCACTTCCCCAATAGTGATGCCAAAATTTTGGTCTAATTTATTTTCATAAATTCAGACATAAATTTGTCAATCTGGCAGTCCTTAAACTTAGAAGCACATAATTGTATGTGAATAACTAGTCTTATATTCACTCTATGACTTCAATCCATAACTATGACTAATATGATTTTGACTAAAGAGGCAACTTGAAAACAAGATTCAAACTATTATGAAATAAAAGCATGAGTACTAGCTAAATCACCACAATGTAAAATTCAAATTCTAGATTGCAAACTCAAAGAAAAAATCTAATTAACCAATCTGACAAGAAAGTAACTAATCTCCTTTATTGTAGCCTACAAAAAATTACATTGGTATAAAAATAAGGTGTTGGGACCTATACTAGTTAAGAAAGGCCCACACAACAATGATCTTTTCACTTATGTAGGTTATTGGCCAAAGAAGAATTTCTAGCACATGTGCTTGGTGTTGGCAAAAATATTGTTTAGTTGGCATTGATGTCAACTTTTAAATAGTTTATGGTTTAGTTATCAAGAGTAATGGAATGAAATCAATCCTTGATTTGGCCACCAAAAGTAAGGAGCAAATGCATAATTGATTTGATTTGGTCCTATTTGATAATCACCAAAAGAAAGGAGTAAGGGCATTAATTAAGTTGATTTGGTCCTATTAGAAATGGTCATCAACGAAAATGGAATGTAATTAATGTGTTAATTTGTTCCATATTGATGATGAAGAATTAGTATAAATGTAGTATGCTAATGTTGTATATGGTGTTAGGTATAGTGCATAATGAAGTTGTTTGTATATCTATAGCAGTGATAAAAAATTGGAGAGACTCAGATTGTGTAGTAGAGAGAGTTGTTTTATTTTATGTGTTGCAAAGTTCGGTTGTTTTCTTTGGGGCCCAATATGAAAGTGTGACCTTGAGAGTTTGAGGAGGTTGGGACCTCCAACAAGTGGTGGCTTTCAAATATAGGAGCAATGGCGGCTTTCTGGTAGTGGCCAGCAAATATTTGATAGGGATTTGGGGCTTCCTAGTCGGTGGTGGCCAATAAACTATTATAGAGGGGTAGTGGCTCCTAACTAGTTGGGGCTAGCATTTGTAAAAGAAATTGTTTGATAATAAAAGCAAGAGAATTAGTGCAACAACAATAGGGTGGTTTTATTCACCTTGAGGGTTTCCACTATATATCTTTGTGTCCTTTGTGTATGCGTGATATGATATCTATGTTAATTGTTTAATGTGGTTTATATGATCATATCTACTAACGATATGTTGTGTGATGTTTGATTAATTAATTAGTGAAAATATTTTAAGTTCGAATATTTGTTATCACTATTGATTCACCCCCCCCAGTAGTGATATAATTTCGACAATTGGTATCAAAGTAGCTTCCTTCGATTCCAACTTAATCATTTGAAGGTAAATCTAGATGACTCGGGTTATCAAGTTGCTCCACTACTCAATGCCACAAATTTTCAAGAATAGAGAGAGAAGGTGAAATTAGAAATATTTTCTCATGGATATGAAATTTAGAAAGTGGTGAAAGATGGTTATGACGAAAAACATACGTCAAAACAAGCTCAACAATGGGATGGATAGGCCTGGTTTGAAATTTATGAAAATATTCATAATCTATACCTTGAAAAGGTCATGGATATCAAAACTACAAAGGAGACTTGGAACAGGTTGTAAGCCCTGTTAGAAATAATATTGAGAGGTGGGTGAATCAGTACTATCAAACTCTTATCAATTTATACAAATATTTTCAGATCTCACAATTGAAACTTGCATATACCTTCCAAAATTATAATTTAATTTATTCTTCAGATGTTTGTCATTAATTTGTATGTGAGAACCATAGAATAATGTGCAGGAACACAAAATAGACAGTCACACCAAGGAACACAAGATG
>APFE030834538.1:0-12005 GCA_000404065.3 Pinus taeda
AATTTAAGCAATATAAATTAATTAAAAGTCAAATGGTTGAAAATTTGTTTATATTTGTTTTTTGAAAATGTTTGATGGTGGTTGGAGAAATGATTGCTATTTTTTCATGGAGTAGTTCAATTCATGTAAGTAATATGTTTTCTCCTATCGAATTTTTATTAAAAAGTAGGAAGTTTTGGAAGAAAATTTCAATTAGTAAAACTAATGAATATTATATATGATTTCCTCAAAGAATTATAATTCTTACCTAAGAAGTCTTTATGAATCACGTAGTGCCATGGACACTACAATTGGAAAAGCTAAAGGCAATGAAGGCTACCAAGTTAACATTTTTAAAACCAGAGGGCCTATCCTCATCTATCAGATACACAAGCTCTTCAATTTCAGAGTGAAGCATGGTTTTCCTAAACCCTTGATGAAAAGACTCACTATACCAATTTCTAAGAGTCGAGATAAAAGTAGTCTCTCTAATTAGAGGACCATTATGATTAGACCCATTTTAGCCAAGCTTTATGAATTATTGTGGAAAAAAAGACTAGTTTATGCTTGGAAAACCATGTAAAAAGAGTTAAAGGCCAAACCAGGTTTAGGAGATATCATTCAATTGTGACCACCTTGTTACTCATAAGATCATTGTGGACGAGTGCCACAATAATAAAACCAATCTCTCATCTTGTTTTGTTGACTTTAGAAAAAAATGAGACTATTCCTGACAAACCTTTAGAAGAGGTTGGAAGAGATAAAGGTTCATTTTGAGTTGAGGGTTAGTTGTGACAAGGTTATATGAGAACATTATTGCCAAGTTTAGGACAACTAAGGGTTGGGTGGGAGAAATGAATTGCAATATCAAAGTCAAGTAAGGGTGGTCCCTTGTCTCGTACCCTTTTTGACATATACATTAATAAGTTAGAAGAGTGTTTGGAAGAAATAAGTTGTATTGGCTCAACACTCACTTGTGCAGTCATCATGCTTCTTCTTTATGCTAATGATATTGTTCTTTTGGAAAGGAGTCCTTATGACCTTGGCAAGAAACTAAGAATCCTTCAGGATTTATATTCCAAGATGGACGTCATTATTAATACTAACAAAATGGAAGTCATGATATTTAAATCTAAAAAAAATGTCAATATCTACCTAAGGATCCACCTAACTAGGGGAGTGTCTGAGAAAACCAACATTGCAATTGTGTTTCCAATTTGATCAATGGGGACTTAGAATGAACAAAAGCCCCATAGCCTTCTTACTAGTGTCATTGTCATCCAATAAAGTGATACATGTTCCACTACTTTGGTGAGAGTATATGGAACTAACCATGAGGCAATAACACGATAGTGTCATATTTACCCTACATATGGGTAGTGGAAATATTCCAAATTCTAATTGAACATTAACAATCTCTATTTTAATACATTAACTTTAACTTACTAAAGGAGAAGCATGTTAGAGTGTAAAATGGAAATGGTTGGTTGAACAGTGGTATCTTTGTTATCTCCTTAGGCTCCCTTACCATTATTAGTTTACAATTTTAGCTTCATGAGCAACTCATGTCAAGTCCATGCATGAGAACTAATATAGAGCTTTGTAGATGGACCTTCCTGACAAGGTGGCTATCCAACATGTGAGGATCCATGACAAGGAAAGGTGAGGAATAATGGAACAAATAGCTTGCCACAAAAAATTAATCAAAAGGTTACATTATCTTCTCCATGCACACTTGAAATTGCTATGGTATATGGAAAAACTTCATTCACAAGAATAATTTATGTTGGGAAGCATGATATAGGTTGAATGTCTCATACCAAGGCTACACATAAGGTAAGGCATTGATAACCATCCAAAGTCCATTCAAGAACACCACTTATGTACCTTCCTCTTTGTCTAATACTACATAGATGTATCCCTTGCCAAGTTTCAGTAAGAAGATTCCACATTCCAACCTCTAAGGTCATAGTGGTCCACAAATCATTTATAGAGTTGTTGCTCCAAAGACATCCTTTTCAAAAATTGAAGGATGGAAACCCTTTTATTGAGACAATCAATTATTGTTTGGACCTCCTCATCAAATGAAAAAACTGTATCAAAATTTCCCAACTATGGATGACGGATCAAATGCATTAAGGAAGTATCTCCTTGATGGTCAATAAAAAAATCAGCCTCGAGAAGGGATTTGGAAGGTCTAGATTGTCTGTCTCATCCTTGGCTTTATTTATGGATAAAAGTGTTATTATCTAGTCCGGGTCTCTTAGGGGAAGACAATGTTGACAAACACACATGATGGATTGGACTGTCTAGTGTAATAGACCGCAAAAGCACAACATTCAAACTAACTCTTGTGGAATCCCATAAGAAGAGTATTACCACCGGAAAATGATACACAAACCCAAACTTTAACAAATTTAACATATTGAGGATGAAGTCTTATTCAATTCTATAAAGCTATGAAGTCCTTGGAAAATTTGTAATTAAATTTGTTTAACGTTATGTATGAATATTTTTATTTTTTGTTATAATTATCACCATGAGATAGATATGTAATCGTGTTGTAAACGTTGTAAATATTTTTTCTTTTTCAGTTAACAAATTGTTGATGACCAAGACTATTAGACATAAGAACTTATAGGGGCTATGATACCACAAGTGGAAAAAGATAAGAGGGCCTACGAGAATTTTGTATTATTTCTCCATCTAACCTACCTTATAATCTTCACCTTATTTAAATTATGAACAATGGAGATAACCAATTCTTAGAGTTAAAACATCATTCCTATACTTTACCAAAGTGTCTCCCCTACATTCTTGGAACAAGAGGAAGTAGTGGGAGAAACTTCTTCTGAGAGCAAATGAATTAGAAAATTTGAAGAAGGGAAAAGAGGGGAAAAATGGGAGGAAAAAGGAGTTAGGGAGACCAGACCATTAAAAAAAGAGTACCAAGAAAATATAGTTGAGACCAGCATGAAAATAGATATTATTCATGTTGAAAGAGTCATGAAACCAAGCAATCTACAAGGAAGTTTTGGGACATCAACTGGACCTTGCTATGTCCTCACAAAGAACAGCAAAGGGAGGGACTTCTAAGGGATTAAGAAGTACATAAAGAAGTCCTCTTGCGTTGTGAGAGGTTGGTATGTGGGTGCCTCTTGCTACTTTTTCCTTTGAAAAACTAGTAGTGGATGATAGCTTGGGTAAATTTGTCAATTGAACTAATAGTTATTGTTCCTACTTCACCTCGGTGGTATCGTAGCCTAGCTAGGGAGCAGTTCTACAAAGAAACTACCTATGGATGGGTGGAAAGAACTTAGTTTGTTTAGTTTTAATGGTCATCTTCTTGCATCTAGATAAGTATTTTACTTATGTAAAATTATTATTTGTTGGTTTATTGTTAAGTAATTAAATGATTATGAAAATTAGTGGGATCTTATGTATCTATTTCATTTCATATTTGGACTTTAAAATTTTCTCTACGACATTCTTAATTCAACTGACAACTTTACATCATGTTTATCCTTGTTCTTGAAGATGAATTAAAGATTGTGCTTTACTAGCACATTTAGTTCCCACATAGTTTATTGCCATGAAATTTGTTGCTTATGTGGGTCCTCTCATTTTTTACTCTCACCTTCATAAAACGCCCTGAGCAAATATTTACCATTCATGAATATTTGTAAAGACAATACAACTTATAAACCCATGTGTAGCAATTAAGAAGATATTATTTGGCAGAATTTGGAAAGAATGCTGAGAAAATTCCTAAGAAAGGAATTTGTGAATGTTCTAGAAATCCAGACATGTATCGTATGTAAGTGCTAAAAAATGAAGATTGAGCATAGATATGCAACACTGGAGCTTTTTCCTTGGCATTCATTCAAGGTAATCTCTATGTTTTGTTGATGGGTAAAAATGGCCTAAGCTATTCTTGCAATTTTTTTTTGGATTCTTTGTGGGCAAGACCAAGAAAGATGAGAACATAACCCGGGATTGTATAGCCTTGCAAATAACCACTTATATAATCAAAACGAAATAAAATAAATATACAATAAATATATTACAAAAATTAAAATGAATGATGATAATAAGCACCATTATTAAGATAACTTCACAACTCAAAAAATTAACTTAGTTAAATTGTTGTAGTTGAAATATACAATTTAATACAAAAAATATTGATCCAGGGGGATATTGGTGGCCATCCTCTTATTCCAGTTGGACCCACAATATTGTTTCTTTTAGTTTCCTTAATTATAGCACCATTTACTATTTTCGGAAATTTTTTGGGTCATAAACTTTCAGAGCCATTTTGAGGCCATAAACAACGTTTTTTTGAAAAATTGACAAACCCAATCCTACGAACAAGATTTGCAGTCGAAAGTTGTTGTCATCGGATATATATTTCTAACGAGGTATCATATGAGTCAAACAGGGATCGTATGCACAACCTCGGGAAGTTGATCTACCAACTAACCCCATCGGGGCCCACAAAATTTTGGCGTTTCATCTCCTATGGTTATTTTTTTGTAACAAGTTCAGAAAGCATGTAGTCGTCACATCTCTTCTCAGAGATAAGCTACCATCAACTAAGCTAGTTTATTTCCATTCTTCACGTAAACAATTTTCAGTATATGTTATTAATTAATTGAAGTTGTGTTTCATTGTAGCTTTGTGTTTCTGTTTAATTTTGTATGTCATTTTGTTCCTACATAAAATCAAATTAAATACAAACTAAGGACTAGAAGAGAAATGGTATTTACAATAAGATACAAAAATATTCACAAAATACTGAAGAGGAAAATAGAAAGTAAAGCACAAGATAGTAGAACCAAATGAAAATTCTCCATTGAGTTCATTGAAAAGAATTGTTCAAACATCATGAATCGATATCAATAGATATCAAAACCTGTGACAAATATCTCTTTACAAATGACAACATTTAATGGTTGTCGAAGTCAAATGCAAGCGGTGAAGAACCAAAACAAAGCTCAAGCCTCACTGTAATCGATTTAGATAGAAAATTTTTGGATATTGGTACGGCTATTGCAAAAGTATCAATGATCAACCATGATATAAAAAAGAAGCAACACTAAACACATTAATGATCAAAATTATAAAATAAAACCTTCAAGAGCAAGAGAAGAACTTAATAACCCCATTCGTTGTTATTTTTTAAAAGAACACTTGTTTCACCAAAGCTGTTAGACTCAATATATTTAAATCAAAACAAATGAATCTTCTCCAAACTAAAGAAAGAACACTAAATCATACCATTCCCTATGTAAAAGTTCAAACCTATTCTCCTTCTACAAGATGAAATATATAGGTGAAGAGTTGTCGAAATGATTTCCAAAAAATCATTCTTCTTTTTCTAATTTCATACTCAACTCAACCACTCAGCTTTTCCCAATAGTTATCCCAAGACAACTAATTCTGACTTAAGAAGGAAAAAAAGGGCAATTTTTAGAAAGTAGATGGATGGCTACATGACTCATTAGGAAGGGAGGATCCAATTTCCTTTTTAGCATTTTTAATTTAAATTTCAAAATTTATTTAAATTGTGATAATGTATGATCCATCACTTTGTAACTCCCACACATGCACTTCTTAAAAAAAACAAAATTACCAAATGGTTGACATCATTTTCACATCAAATTATATATAAATATATATATATCAAAAGCAAGTATAACAATATCAATTATTGTTATCAGTTCATCTTGTCCAAAAAAGTGCCAGAATATCCATCAAAATATCACCAATATCACTGAAAAATAAACCTTAATACTCATCAATTGATACGTAAACTGTCGTGGATATTCAATTGGACAGTTCGTCACAATAGATCAGATAATAATATATTAAAATACTAATTGTTACACTATTACAATTTTATTGAAATTCTTGATACATAGATTCAACTATAATTAATGCATTCATGCAAATGGAAATTATGCAGAAAAGTAGAGAACAAAACATAAGCTCTCTCACACACACATAAGACAAAAGATATGTTATATGGGAAACCGTTTCGAGAGAAAACCCAGATAGAAGGTGAGGTCGCTTCAGTCTTTCTCTGTCTGGAAATATGGTTGCAGGTACAAATAAGTAATATTTGTGGCCAGTGGGTTGCTATAGTGCACAAATCCTCTATGTGTGCTTTGCCTCCTATTGCTCTTGGCTATCTTTGCTCATCTATGGAAGAAAATGATCTCAAAAGAATGGAGTGCCTCTTCCTCCTAATGGTTCGGTTATAACAGAACCTGATAGCCTACTAGTGGTTAAGTTGACTACATAAACTCTTAATTAGACTTAAAATATAGACCCTTCTAGAGTATTTTATATCACAATCACGTGGTTAAACTCTTTTCCATGAATAATGGGGGTTGATGTGGCATCCTCCTAAAATATAGATGTGAAAATAGGAAGGTCAACTTCTTAGTGGCATAAATTTGCATACAGACTCAAATTGATGTGCTTCTTATGTCGTTGGAAAGATCTATGTGTGTATAAAAACGTGAAAAGGTGTTACACGAAAGAGACAAAGTTTTATCCCCCAAAAAATGTCATTTGATGCCTCCCGGAAGGTTTCAGACCTTATTTCGCCAAACTGGGTCCCGCCGATAAAAATGGTCTCATTAGATGATTCCTTCGCTTTTTTCCACTCTGAATGCATCGAGATGGATGAAGAACAATATAATGATCCAATTTGGATCATCAATTGACTTCCATTGGAATATCAAAACCTATAAGCAAATTGTAATGAATTATGATGAATCTTAGGAAAGAGATCTTCTGTTGAAGGTGTTTGTTGACTTTCAGAAGTCCTACTGAAATGTTTGTTTGAACTCTCTTCTCTTTCCTTACATTTTCCTTTGTTCTGAGCATTTGTAGTGGCATGGTCAAGACTAGTATTTTCTTGGTTTAGTCATTCATCAACATCATGCACTTCTAAAAAACCAGGGGTAAATCAATTAGGAATTGAATTAGCTAAAGGGTCATCAGGAACATAATAAATATGACTAGCAGAATGGTGAGCAACAAGACTAGTAGTAGCATGAATAGTAGTAGGATGAACATCAGGGTCAACATGTAGGAATTTACAGGGTAAGTTCCTCAGAAAGAACACCAAAAGGACACCGCTCACAACCAGATCTCAAATCAATACACCAGTATTTTTGACGTGGCTAAAACCCTCAAAGAGGGAAACAGTCCACGGCCTGAGCCAACGTGGCCACTTCAGGCAATTTATTAATCAAATAATGAAAATTTACATAAGCTTTCTCTCATAGACGGATTACCCGAACAATGACCCTCCATGCGCTTTAAATAGAACTCATGGACCAATCGGGTGTCAAGCCACGGATCAAGTGTCGGTAATACTGAGGAGAGAGTGAATTGTCAGATCACTACATATCGTGACCGTCAGATTGTAAGTTACAAAATGTACAACGGCAAAGAAAAACACTTTACCTAACTCTATACCTAGCTCTATACTAGACCAAGTTGAACTTAACTATTTCCTATGTGTCGGAATATCCTAACACAACAGTGGATTGAAAATGCTAGTGTCGTATGCTTAAGATTTGGGTATTAATAGGCTTCTTAGGGTTTAACAATCCTGAAGAAGATGATTTAGAATAATTATCAGAAGAGTGTGGTTTATTGGCAGTACTAGAAATTATTCTACCCCATCCCTAGTTTTCTTCATGGCATGGGTTAGGAATGGAATTCCATCCATCATTATTGTGGTTTTTCTTAGGGATCTCTTATGCCTTAGGATGTGGTTGCAAAGGAGAATGAGGTTTCACATGCGAAATGGAGGTATGGCAAGACACATTAGTTGACCTAAGGAAAAATGGTTGGTAGTAGAAAATTGATAAATTCTTCAAAAACTACATTGAAATGTATAGAAAACCTCATCTTCTTATTTCTCCCATTTTCAAAAAACTTATGAGGTATGTTGCCTTTATCATGACCTTTTCCACAACCTTGTTTGGTTGATTCCCTACTAAATAATCTCAGTTCTGCAATTATATTAGAAATGTGAGACATACTACATAAAATAATTATCAATAAAAATTCCAACTTGTGCCACTTTTAAAATATTACAAAAGAATACATCCAGTAATATCAATAAACTCTGTTTGAAGAGGAATATAATTTGTCATGGATAGAGGAAGTGAAAACAAGCAGTTGGAAAAAAAGTGGTTATAAAGAGCTTCAAGAATTGAAAACATGGTCATATTTATTTATTTATTTATTTATTTTTAACATTCTTTTTCACATCCCATGATATCCTATCAAAAGGATTTTGATTTTACACCTGGAAGCAACCAATATGCTCTACATAATCTAAACCATATGTAAAAATCAATTTACAAGAAGGGTACATGCATTCAACATTATTAAAACTTCTGCAAAGTTCATAAATATTTTACTCACGTCTTCAACAGTTCTATATAGTCATATAAGACAAATTTGATTTAAGGACCAATAACGACAAGAAGGGGGTGATCTAAAATGAATATATATTAAATGCCCATATGCATGCAATTGGAAATGGTTGACCTTGTTCATAGAATCAATGATAGAAGTCATTGGTTCTTCATTTATCATTTTCAAAACAATAGTAGGGTATAGGGTTTTTCTCCCTATGCAACAAAGAACCAGGAAAAACCCTTGAAACTATTCAAAGCGGCAGTTAGGTGTAGGTTCTTTTTCTTTTTAATCAACATAAAACCAAAGAAACCCTTGAAAATTATTCAAAATTTCTATACATTTAATTCAACTTAACAAGCAATGAATTTGTCAAATGGGCACGTAGAAGTTTTAATATTTACATAGGGAAAAGAAAACATTTCGAATTGTAGATGGGTGAGGGATGAGAAACACAGAGTATACGAATAAAAGAAAGTATTTTCATTTGCATAATTAACCATAAGCTGAGCTGAAAATACCTGGAGATGTTGTGTAAAACCCAATTTCTAGATGCCTAAGACGAACACATAGTCTAGCACATGACTTCCCTCTTTATTTTCTAAATCTCTGACAGAAATGAGTTTGAATCTCACAATGCAGAACTCATTCAAGGAATTACTTCACGCGCAAGGAGAAGAAAGCCAAAAATCAGTCACAGAGATAGCAACAACAAACGAAATAGTAAAAGCAAAGGTGAAGACGCAATTTAGGAGGTCTATTGTAATATAAAGCCTAGGAAAACTCCCATGTGGTGCATGCAATCTCCACCATCAACAAAAAATCCCTACAAATCTCAGTCATTGATCAAATGCGTGACATGGGTGAGCATTAAATTCACCACCTTCACAATTATTCTATGATAGCCATTTCATTCAAATGGGTATTTCCAGATATGCCACATACCATGCCATCAACACAACACATATGACATATACCAAGCGCAACACATATGTGATATACCATAATGTCATCCCACATTCAAAACAAACCATACACATTTAACATATAAATGATATGGTTGTTCGAACAAAAGCCAACATTCTAATATATGTGTTGTTATAACATAAGCTTTGAATGCCTTGTTGATATTTGATGTTGAATATATGAAATTCTCCAATATTTAATACAAAAATCAAGAGCGCTATCAACATATATACAACCCTTTGCATATAAACTAATGGTTATAAACCAAAACTCTTTTTGTTTTTTGCCAGCCAACATATATATAACAAATGTCTTAAAATTAAACCTTTAATTGTGCTATTATCACCATGATATAAAACATACCTTTAATCGTTCCATTATCACCATGATATCAAACATAAGCATATAATTATAATGATTTCATATGAAATTATAGCATATGATATATTTGCATATGCACTCACATTTCAAACCAAAAATATGTTCTAGAGAGTTGAAGAAAACATTCACATGTACTACATACATTCCTGCAGTTGTATGTATTTTTTTTTAATTATGAATATACTTATAATTTCTCATGTGGCATCCTCCCTGACCTATGGTCATAGTGAAGGGAAACACAAAATTGTTTCCATGTCAAATTTGACAAATTTGGCAGTTAATGTTGTAACAACCTAGCCATGAATGGCTTGATTTGGCCATGTAATCTCATCATGTAATTGAATTATTAAAAATTAAATGGGCTAAGTAAGGGACACAGATTCCATGAGGTATGGGGAGGTCAGTTGTTTGGGAATTTCAACATACTTGCTGAAGGGAGAAAACTATGAAGTATATGGCAACCATTAAAGGATAATTGTCGAGCATTGAATGCACAAGGATGGTCTATGGAATGGGAATTTTGTTGGAAATTAATTTTTTACGACACCAGGAACAAACCCATGATGGCCTGGAAACCATAACAAGGCAAATAAAATAGTAAAAAGGTGGGAAAATAAATGAGAGACAGGAAACTGGAAAGGAATTGCGTAGCAGCAGAAAATAAAAGGAGAGGATCCTCATTTAGGGGGAATAAATTTCATTCGAATGAATACAAGAGACTCAAGTGAGGGGGTTCATTCATGACATGGATCTCTTCAAATACCATAATTAACTAAAATCTTTTACTTCTTTGATGTTAACAAAATTACATATGAAAGAGTATAAAATATCCACCTGTGCATACTGAAAATAAGATGAAACATAACGACAACCAACAAATCAAGGCCCAAACACATTGATAACGAAGTTCATCAAGTGTGGGTTACATCTTCGGGCCCCACTATCAAGAGTAGGGAGGTCGCTTCATTGAATGCTACAAAATGATGATGATGTACATGGCATATTCTTTGTCATTACAAGGATGAATACCCTCAACCAGAGTGGTATGTCTCTCCACAAGATGTTCTCAAGAACTCTCACTCATATGGGTAAACTCCCTCAACAAGAGTGGTATGTCTCTCCACAAGACATTCTCCCTATAGGAACTCGCACTCAAATGGGCATTCCTTCATCATGACAAACTAATAAATTCTCACATGATGTGGCATACAAGCATCCCTCAACATAATGGTAATCAAGGATCTCAACAACAAAAACATCATCTCAACAAATCAGAAGAAAAGCATGACATAACTACATCATACACCTTCACTTTTGGGGATGGCCGAAAAATGCAAAGCGCAACTGCTGAAATGGACACCACCATTGGATTTGTGGCGTGAAATCATGTCAAATGACTATAAAATTTTCCCCTTTCTGACACCATCAAATTCTGGACTATCGAGAATCTTAAAGATTCCCCAAAGATTCCTTCCTGAAGATGGACAAAAAATCCGCTACATGGATGAAGATTCTCAGCACACCACTGCACTCCTTGCGAAATTCTATGAAAAATGACTATAAAATTGGCATCATTCTGCCTCGGTCAAAAATCATCCTCCAAGGAAATCTTTTAGATTCCACAAGATTCTACAAAAATTCTTTGTTGTCGAACGCCTAAATTTATACTGCTCATATGAGGAAACAGAGTGCACGATTGGAATCCTAGTGAGAAAACTTGCAAAAATGACTATAAACTTATCAAATTCTAACACTAGCACCTCTAGCCCTATAAGGGAATCTTTTTGGCATCTTGCATCTTCTCCAGCGCATGGTTCTGCTCCCTAGATTCGCTCATGGTTCCACTCCGCTCTCCACCGCTAGTCCTCGATCAAATGCAAAACTTAGTTTTTATATAATATGTTTGGCGTAGTTTTCAACATTGTGCTTGTAGGCGCGTTGGTGGCAAGCTATAACAGGGACCTGGTGGTCACGGGGTCGAACCTACGATTTTATGCATTTTTTTTAACATCAAAACCCTTTGGTAAAATGTGGCAACGGTTAACAATATAGCAATGTCACTTATATGTGTGTGTGTGTGTGTGGTATGATTCCAGCAGGGCTTTGGTAGGTCCGTCAGGGGTGGCCAGCCCACCAGGGATATATTATTTTTAACACAACTCGGTCGGGGTTGGGTTATGGCCTGTTGGTAGTGTGACAAGTTGTGGGGTTTGACTACTTGCCACCCATTTAAT
>APFE030834538.1:31106-41408 GCA_000404065.3 Pinus taeda
TATCTATCTCTCTAATAGACCATAAGCTATCTTTCAATAACCATAACAAGATTATGACTGTAAACAAATCATATTCGAACTTTGAGATCATATTCGTTGATAACGTTATCATAAACAGTGAAAACCTCTCCACAACAACACATATTCCTTCTATTTATTGTTGTAATAATCTATGTATCGACCGAAGTATTGTTTTAAGTCCCGCACAGTCCATAACCAAGGGCATGCCCTATTTGCATCTCCCATTGAAATATTTGTCATCTAAAATAAACCAGCAACCTCAATTGAATTCTACTCACCCTCCCTACGTCAAAATTAATATACCTTCGGTTAGCATACATGTGAGTTCCATGCAATCCATATCCACCGACATGCTCTCCGCTCATCTTTCATCTCACATTCTCTGCCATCTCAATTAATTTCTGTTGCAAAAACCGATTTCAATCTTCTCACATTTGTAATGATCCTTTCTCTGATACACCCTCTTCCCATCTACCAATAAACTCTCTCACATCTGACCAACATCGTATCCCTCACTTGAATTCGGTGCAACCTCCCTTGGTCACTTCACTAAATTCTAATAAAAGCCCGCATTGGACCCCCACGCAGTCCATATCTAGATCTACAGTGCTTTCTTCTCATCTTTCAAATAATGCTCCACCTCATTCTGTCACAAACAAATCTCACTCTCCTTGCGTGTGTAATGGCACTCCATCAAATACTCAACATGAAACATTGGATTATAATAAGTTTAATTCATTAACTAATTCTTCCACCAATACCCTTCCTTTTGAAAATATGATGAATAATGTTCCCTCCCTTTTCCTTCATAATAAAACCAAGCCTTCTAACAATCTTGTGATTAATCTCTCTAACCTCCAATTAAATGAACATATCCTCAACCTTCTAAAAAAAATTCTAAACTTTTCCATCACCCCTCAAAAGGTTCCTATTGAAGATATCCTTTGCAACATTGAATATGGCATCAAAGACCTTCGTGACAACATCGAAGGATTGATTAGACAGGATTGTTCTATTGCTCTTAGGAAATCTAAACCCCCCCAAAAGAAATATCAACAAACATGAATATCTCGCTCTTAAATATTTAAACTCTAAACCTAACATTGTGGTATTAAAAGAAGACAAAAGAGGGGCCATTGTCATCAAATTGACTACAATGAAAAAAAATTGGATCATCTAAACAATAGTGGTTGCTACAAAAAACTTAATAAGAACCCTTTGAAAATAATCACTAAAAATGTTTGCAACTTAATCAAGACTAGCAATATACAAGACAATAAAAACCTATTAGTTAGTAATCCTTATACCCCTATGATTTATGGTGCTCCGAAAATTCATAAAGAAGGTGCCCCCCTCAGACCTATGGTAAATACTATTGGTGGGCCCACTTACCATCTGGCTAAACAACTTGCCAAGAAACTAAAACCTCTAGTTGGAAATATTGATTCCTTTGTCAAATACTCCACCCAATTCATTGAAGAAATTAAGAATATCAAGCTAGATCAAAATGAAATTTTGGTAAGTTTTGATGTTACTTCACTTTACACCAACATCCCTATTGATGATGCCATGAATGTTATCCAAAAATTAATTGATCTTGACACATCTAAGTTAATTGAAATTTGCCTAAGATCCACATTCTTCAGTTTCATGAATGAAGTGTATGAACACACTTGTGGTGTAGCTATGGGGTCTCCTTTATCCCCAATCATATCCAACTTATTCGTTGAAGACTTTGAAACCAAAGCCCTAAATTATTTACCCTTAAAACCTAAATTGTGGAAAAGATTTGTTGACGACACTTTTATCATATGGACTCATGGAAGAGAAACCTTTAAGCAACACTTGAACAATTTATCTTCATCCATTAAATTCACCATGGAAGTTGAGGTCAATAATAGCCTCCCTTTTCTAAACATTCTCATCACTAGAAATCTTGATGGCTCCATATCACACCAATTTTATCGAAAGAAGACTCATACCGAACAATATCTTCATGCATCTTCTGATCATCATCCTACCCAAAAACTAAGTGTCCTTAATACTTTGGCCACCAAAACTCTAAGAATATCAGACAAGGAACACTTAGAAATGGAAAATGAACATATTATGAAAGTGTTTTTAAAGAATGGGTATAACAAACCTCAAATTTTTAAAGACATAAACAAAGCTATAAACAAAGTAGACAAAAACATAACAATAATAAAACATTTGATAACATTGTGGGCAAAGTCAACCTCCAATACATTTTGGGAACCACTGATAAGATCTCCGGCATCCTGATAATCTTCTTAGAGGTCGCAAAGGCAATAGGAGAGGGGAGCGTTCCAGCGATCTAGGGTTTCGGTGAAAGCCTGCAACGGCAGACTACTCTGATCCTTTGCGGACCTGCTTATACTGTTAGCTAAACAACCTCCAGTCACAGATCGCGCAGTCGCAGTCTTCATGATACCCCCCAGGGGGAGGGCTCGAAGCCTCCCCCATTCAAAGATACAAAGCGGCAGCAATTCGGAGAAAATGACAAACATGAGAGGAATCGAGAGGACGACACAAATTTGAATCCTCAGAAGAGAAAAGAAGACACTAAGCGTCCCAAAGTAACCTCAACCACTTGTAATCCAGTTGCAACTGAGCGACCAAAGGTAGAACTATCGAGTCATCAAATCAATGCTAAGATACAATATATGAGAGATCATGCCTTAATAGGCAAATTTATAGGACTCTGGCCAATGGAAAAAGCACTGCGTGGTTGTATAGTAGCAAAATGGCATCCCAAAGGACACATCACTTTGCAACTAGGACCGAAAGGATTCTTCACAGCCATTTTTAACTGTCTCGAGGATCGAAACAGGGTTCTAGATGGAGGGTCGTATTTCTTCAATGTGGCAGGACTGTACCTCAGAGGCTGGGTAGAGCGCTTTAGCCCTGACAAAGAGGACCTCAGCTGGGCTCCAGTCTGGATAAGATTGTATTCTCTGCCTGTGGAATACTGGGAAGAATCCTCCTTACAAGCTATAGGAAATGTTCTGGGCGAGTTTATTAAAGTGGCAGAGGAAACAAAACTTCAAAGATACAGCTCTTTTGCAAGAATCTGTGTATACATGCACCTCAATAAGGCTCTTCCAGATAAGGTAAGTATTTATCATGAGGATGTTGAATGGGTTCAGTTGATTGATTATGAGCATTTTCCGTTTAGATGTAGAAGATTTCATGCCTTGGGACATTTATATAGGGACTATCCTCTGACTCAAAAACCCTCAACCCCTTCTGCTCCAGAAAAACCTGAGTCCGACGGCTTTACTAAGGTAACTAGTCGTAGAAAGGGCCACAAGAAACCCATGCCTAATCCTAAATTTCCTTAGGCTAGCACCTCCCAGCCCTCGACCTCCAACAGTTTTGATGCTTTAGCAAGCCATAAGGATCCCAACCCAGTAAATCCTGTGTCCATAGAGAAGGATACTCCGAATGATAAATTTTCTGCTCCTTCCAAAGCCAAATATCCTCAAGAAAATACTTTGCCCTCAAATCTTATATTAGCTAATAAGCCGGATCTCCCAGCATGGAACAATCAAGGAATGGAGGTGGACAACACCCATTATGAATCCAGAACACTTACAGAATCCACTAAAGATTTGGAGGAATCTCAGCAAATGTAAGAGGAACAGGAGAATATAGACATCGGGGAACTAGATCTTCTAGAACTAGAGATGGCATGCAAGACAAATAATTACAACAAGATTCAAGCCAGACAACTAGAAAACTTGGAAGTGATCCTCTCAAGGGCACAAAGACACAAATCCCTTGGCGTCCAATCAGGAGGTGTCTGGGATGGGAAACTCACGTCCAAAGATAACAAAAATCGAGGGCGGAAAACAGACCTCCAGCGCACTATCCGAATAGGAGAAATGCTAATAGAGTCAGGCGAATACTCTAAGCTGACAAAGTACTATGATACCCTCTCCAACACTTCATAATGAAGCTGTTATCATGGAATATTAGAGGCCTTAATGGCCCAGGGAAAGGAAGACTTCTCAAAAACTTGATAATGCAGGAGAAACCTCGAATCATTTTCTTGTAAGAGACTAAGTGTAACTCATCAACAGTGGAAAGGATTGCAATAAAAGCATGGCTGGGCTGTCTCTCTGTAGCAGTTGATGCTGATGGAGCGTCTGGTGGCTTAGAAATTATATGGGACCCTTGTTCCATTAGACTCAATAACTTTCATGCCACAAGGAATTTCATTCAGGCAATCTTCCACATCACAGGAACCAATATACATGGGCTTCTAAACAATGTATATTTTCCCCAGGAGGCCGGGCACAAAATCGAAATCCTGAACACCCTATCAGCAATCAACTTGAACAGGATGCACCCTATTTGGATAGCCGAGGGAGACTTCAATATGATTACAAACCTGGAGGAGAAAAGGGGAGGCAAAATCAGTAGCATTAAGGAAGGGATCAATTTAAAAGAATTCAATCAAAACAATTGGATGATATACCTTCCCTTCAATAATGGACTCTTTACCTGGAATAACAAAAGAGCAGGGACGCATCAGATAGCCTCGCACCTAGACAAATTCCTCTTATCAGACAACGCCATTAATATAGGAAGCGACTTTGCTGCTTCTATTCTGCCTATCTCTGGATCAGACCACTGGCCAATCTCCCTTCATTGGTCCCGTCCTGACAATTCAAAGCGAAAACCATTTCGCTTTGAGGCTTTCTGGCTGTCTAATCAGGATTTCAACAACCCGGTTAAAACTGAATGGAACAATTTCTCTCCTCCTAAAGGCACAAAAATGCTTCAATTTCAGCAAAAACTTAAGCATCTCAAGGGAAAAATAAAACAATGGAATTATAACTCCTTTGGTAATATATTCAAGGCTCAGAGTGATCTGGAAAAGAGTATGAAACAATTGCAACACAAAATCATACTCGAAGGTCGATCAGAGCACTTAGCTGAACAAGAAAAACTGTTGGAATCACAAATCTCTGAGAGAGCAAGACAGGAAGAAACGCTATGGAGGCAGAAATCTAGAATCATATGGCTTAAAGATGGTGAGAAAAACACAAAAAATTTTCATAGGACCACAATCGAGCGCAGAATGAACAACAACATCTCCCATCTCCAGAATGCGCAGGGCAGAAAAGTGGAATCACGTGAAGAAATCGAGAGTGAGCTTCTAAATTATTTTAAGCAAGTGCACAAGGAGCCCAACACAGATAGATTGCAGTACACCAATTGAAGGATGGGAAAGCGCCTGGTCTGGACGGTTTCACCTCAAATTTTTTCCACTCTTTCTGGGATTTGATCAAAATGGAAGTTTGGCAAGTTGTTGAGGAATCAAGAGCCATGCGATGGATGCTTCTAGGAATGAATGCTACATTCATAGCCCTTATTCCTAAGGAAGCTCATCACAGCACCCCGGACAGGTTCAGACCTATTGCCCTCTGCAATATCATTTACAAAATTGTCTCCAAAGTCATAGCATCTAGGCTCAAATTGCTGCTCCCTCTAATCATCTCTCCGGAGCAATCTGGGTACGTCGAAGGCAGGCAGATCACGGACGGAATCATCTTGACTCATGAAATCATACATTCCCTGAAGCATCTCAAAAAGTCAGGTATGTTGCTGAAAATAGATCTTTCTAAAGCCTTTGATAGTCTGAGCTGGCAGTACATCAAAAAATTCCTTATAGCTTTTGGCTTTGCTCCTCCCTGGGTCAGGTGGGTCATGAACCTTATCTCTTCATCGTTCTTCTCGATTCTGATTAATGGAATTCCCTCTTCCCCCTTTCATCCCTCTCGAGGCATTAGATAGGGAGACCCTCTGTCCCCCTTCCTTTTTGTTATTATGGCAGAAGGTTTAGGCAGGTATATTAAAAACGCTCAGCACTCTCATCTCCTTAAAGGTTTGTTTCTCCATAGCTCTTCCACCTTTACCCACCAGCAATTTGTGGATGACAATATGCTTTATGGCCATCCTTCAATTCAAGAAGCTCATCAATTCAAATCAATCTTATCAGATTTCTCGAATGCCTCAGGAGCCTCTATTAACAAAGTCAAATCTCAATTATTCTTCTTTCACGCTCCTTAAGTGACCCAAGCAGCCAATGCCCGCATTCTTGGTTTTTCTATTGTTGCACTGCCTTCCACCTTCCTAGGTTCTCCCTTAATAGCCTCGGCCTTGAAGCACTCTTCTTGGAAGATCCTTTTATAAAATATGGAAGCTCGCCTTTCATCCTGGACTCATTGAACCCTCAATATGGCAAGCAGATTAGTTATTATAAAAGTTGTTCTTCAATCCTTGCCGCTTTATCTCTTCTCTATCCTAGTGGCCCCCAAATTGGTTCTTCAAGAAATCAAGCTCATGCAATGATCCTATATATGGGGCAACTCTGGGCTTGGCTGAAAATGGGCCCTTGTTAAGTGGGACACCGTTTGACTTCCTAAGTGTGCAGGGGGAACTGGCCTCAGGGATACTTATCACAGCAACATGGTCATGGGGGCTCAAATTTGGTGGAGATGGCTGACTGCACCATTCACCCCATGGGCTTCTCTATGGAAGGCAAAATATGCTAATAATTGTCCAAAAGAAGAGCTCATCAAAATGTTAGAAATTAGTATAGGATCCCTAATATGGAACTCAGCCAAGCAGCACAGAAATTTAATCCAGCAGCGTAGTTTCTGGGACGTCAAGGATGGCAACATAGCTAGATTTTGGTAAGACTCCTGGCAGCAGCAACCCAAGATCAAGGATCTGATCACCGATATGCAGATCTCGGAGCAGGATATTCAGGCCTATGAAAAAATTAACTCATTCTGGCTTCCTTCTCCATCACAAGGTTACAGGCAATGGATCTAGGCGGATCAAATATTAAGGAATGGATCAGAACAAGCCCAACAATCTCTAACCTCAGAGTTAATGAAAAGGAAAATTCAATGCTCGATTGATAAGGACATTCTTAGATAGGGTTATGAAGAAAAAGGCTCTTTCACCACCAAGGAAGCTTACAATTTAATAATGAAGGAGAACATGGTCAAAAACCCAATATGGAGCAAAGTCTGGGACACTAACAACTAGCCAAAAATTTCCACTTTTCTATGGCTCTTAAGTCATAACAGGATCCTAACATGGGACAATCTCAAGAAAAGGAAATATCACGGGCCCTCCTTGTGCCCGATCTGCAGACAAGACGAGGAAACCACAAAGCACCTTATGCACTCCTGTCCTAATGCGCGTAAGCTTTGGGAAGAAGTTAGCTTTCGATGTCAGAAGGAGGGCTGCATACAGGGGGACATTATAGCCACTATCAGCAATTGGGACAAGAATCCTTATCAAAGCACAATCTTGAATTCTCTCTGGAAACTTATTCTGGGCTTTCTTATGTGGACCATTTCGAAGGAGAGAAATAGGAGGATATTTAATGATCTAGCCACGCCTCTGGAACATCTGTGGAACACTATATGCCAAAACATCAAGGAAACACTTCTTCTCCACAATTGGTCTCAGGAGGATTTTCCCTCGACTCCCCAAGAACAAAGTATCTGGAATAATTGGAACCTTCAGTGGAATCAAGAACCCAGGTCCAAAGAATCATCTCAATCTTCCAAATGTTCTCCTGAAAAATGGATCCCCCCTCCCATGCATATGTATCAACTAAACTTCGATAGCGCCTCGAAAGGCAACCCAGGGGATGCGGGTTTCAGAGGAATCTTCAGAGATTGTAGGGGCCTTCCGCTTCTTACTTTCTTTGGTTCAATAGGTTGGGACTCCAATAATTCGGCGGAACTGGAAGGTCTTTGGCAAGGACTTATTCTTGCTCACAATAACGGATTCTTCCCGCTTATCATAGAGGGTGACCCACAACTCAGCATACATATGATTTCCAAAATCATGCAAGGCCCCCCCTCAGATAAAGTTAGCAGTAGTTGGATAATGGCGAAAAGGCTCGAGCTAATTGAAGAATGGCTCTCCTCTCACAGAGTAGTAACCTTCAAGCACATTCGAAGGAATGGAAATAAAGTGGTTGACTTACTAGCAAACATTGGGGTTAAATGTGAACTGGAACTTCGCTCAGGTCCAATATCCAGCTTACTCTTTGAAGCTCAACTAATGGAGTTCAATAATTTGGTGAAGAATGATCTAAAGCAGGGAGAAGAAAACCGCCCAGATGCGGGTGATTTACGAAGTTATTAATGAAGGCCTCAATGCAAGTCGGCGCTCGGCTCTACCACCTGCTGGCCAGCGCATCCTCCCACCACATCACTTGGCTCAAGCTGGATCAATTCAAGGGCAATCAGATACGAAGGCCGATTCGACAACAGATGAAATTTAATGCTCACCTTCACCGAGACGTGGTTCGTGAGGTTTTAATCGTGGCAATTTTGAATTTCAATCTCACTATATGTGCACCACTTTTTTGCAACATTGCAGACCTCCTCCTGGTCTCCCCTGCAGATCTTCGATTTCCGGAATTCTGCATAGGCGCTGGGCGACTCTTCATACTTATGTTGGGGTGCCCTGCTCCCAATTGGGTCCCGTTCCTCAAGCTTCTTTCAGATTCCTGGTGTGCTCTCTGTTCCCCGACATTCTCCTTTTGGTCTCAGCGGTTCTGTGCTTTCTTCTGGTGGCCTCACCATGGTCCAGCATAGAATGAGAAGCCGTCGTGGGGGAAATAGGGGGGGTCATGCAAGAACTCGACCGGCCCCTACTGTAGCTCAGCCTGTGCATAATGGTTCTCCGCCTTTGTCCCAACCGCCTTCTCCTGCGTCCATCCCTGTTAGAAATCCCTTCCCGCATAACACTTCTCAATCCACCCATTTTCAATTTCACAACAAACTAAATCAGCCCATCATTACTGCGAATATCACAATATTCTTCTCTGAAGAAGAATTCGTTGAGAGGCCTCCGGCTAGAAATTTAGGTGGGCATCCTCAGGATACTCACGGTGGAGCAACGGGCCCTGGTTCTGGACAAACTTCGGCGGAGGATGGAAAGGCGAAGGGACAGAGCGCTTCGCATGCTGACGAGGCGACACCCAGCGTTCGGAAGGCTCCTGAGGGCAACCTGCCTGTGGTTAATGTGTCAGTGGCATTTGCTGCTAGCTCCAGTGGCAACCGTCTCGAGCTGGATCCTCCAGGTGGCATTGGCTTGGGAGATATGGATCGGGATGGTGTCAATTGGCCCGATTATGCTTGCCCCATCATCGAGGAATAGATGGACCAGTGATGCCACGTGGTCGCTTACCTTTCTACTCAGTCTCTTCCTGGGGGTTATGGGTCAGGTTTGGTCTCTCCTGGTTTTTGTTGTTCAGGCTCTGTTTTGGTGGTCCTGTAAGCTGGTCCTGTCTTTTTGTAACCCGGAAGTCTATGACTCTGGTTCTGCTCAGGAGGTTAGGCATTATGGCTTTTTGACTTTTTTGATAGGCTTGGATTGTCTGATACCTCAAAAAGTCTATCCTCTTCTCAGCTCCATGGATTATCAGTATATGCCAAGTTTGGTTGGCTGGTTTCTCTCTTATTGTAAGTGTCTTTTTCCCAAAGTTTGGGATGGTTTAGGCTTAGTCTCTCAAGAACATCACTCATATGCTACTGGCTGAGGCCTCTACCTCTTTGTAACTATATTTTCCTTTTTACTTAATAGAATTAATCTTTACTTAGAAAAAAAAAAGATCTCCGACATCCTAAAAAAGAATAATATTTCAACCATCTTCAAGCCTCTAAACTCCATTCGAAGTAGCCTCACTTCTATAAAATATCCCATTGATCCTAAGTTCTATAAAGGTGTCTATTTAAGTCCTTGCTCTTGTGGTAAACCATATATAGGTGAAACTGGTATATCCATCACCACTAGAATCTAGAAACACTCTGTTGACATTAAACATAATCGTTCCAATACTTCGACATTTGCAGAGCATTCCGATAAAACCAAACATCAAATTTGTATTGATAATACCCGAATCTTAGTTAAAATTGATCACTACTTCCACCGAAAATTTAGAGAAGCCATAGAAATCAGCAAACACCCTAATAACCTAAATCGAGATGACGGATGGACTATAAGTGAAAATTAGATTCCCACTTTGACATCCAAATCAATCTCTCCCAAACCTCCCCTACCCACCTTTGAAGGCTCTTCACATCATTAATCATTTTATTTAATTTATAATATTACACCTAACTTTAAAAATGTATAACCCCATTAAATAAACATCATAATAATTTATTGACATCTATTATTACTCACACATTATGATCTATTAATCAACATTAAATA
>APFE030834538.1:56348-78519 GCA_000404065.3 Pinus taeda
CGAGGAATGGTAATTCCTGAAAATGCATTACAAAATATGGTTGGATCCATTTCTTCTTTTTCATCCCCTGGGGTTGGTTCCTGGTGTATATCTTATTCTTTTGATGTTTGTTGCTCCTTTTCTTCTTCATATTCACAATCTAGTTAAATAATTTCTTCTCAGCCCACTTATGACCTTTAGTGTATTTTCCATCACAACTGTAACAAAACCCTTTTGCTCTTTTTTCCTCCAATTGTTGTGGTTTCAACATTGTAGGTTGTGGGAAGCTAGTGTTAGAAAATTATATATTACAGAGCATTGGAACACATAGAAATATTGCAGAAATATAAACATAGAAAATACATAAAACAAGAGAGACACATATATACGTGGTTCACCCAATTTGGGCTACGTCCATGGAGAAACAGCCAGTCCTTCCTTTTACATTATCCATCAAACTGAAGAGATATAGCCTACATCAAATCTATTGTAATTCCCTCTTCGCTCTCAATCTCCTCTCTCTTCCTCGCTTAGAATATAGATATACATAGACATCATACAATTCCCTCATATATAGTGAGGGGTTTTCTTCTAGGGAAAAAAAACCCTAAATTAAACATAACTTCTACTGTCAGATCTCCACCTAATGAATGACTCAGATTGACTACGAAATTACAACATTTTACAAGGAAATTTTACATCTATTTTTAGCTTTGGGGGTGCTGCCCCCAATCCCCCACTAGGGGGGGGCTCCAAATAATCATCATCGCCCCCCCTTGGCAGTGTACATTTTACGGGCAACATTTCCGCCACATTACGAACTGGGGTCCAATGTGGAAATACCTCTAAATAAAGAAGTTAATTAGGCTCCACACCCAACAATATCCCACTTGGAGACTGGTTATAGCAACTCCATCGTTGCTTCATTTGCTGGAAAATGACTCAACTTTGGACCTGGTTGTTTCTTATATTCTTCATCATACTTGAAGACCAATTGAAACTAAGCAGAATCTCAGTTTCTCTCTGGTTATAACTTTTTTTAAATTATCTGCAGGATTCTAGCTAGTGTGTAACTTTTCCAGCTTCAACTGTCCATCTTCCAACACTGACTGTATGAAATGATACTTAAGTTGTATATGTTTAGTCTTGGAATGAAATGCAAATTTATTTTCAAGATGTATGGCACTCTAGATGTCACTGTATAACCTGCCCAACTCCTGCTTCTTACCCAATTCATCCAGAAACCTTTGTAACCAAATCATTTCTTTACTAACCTCTATGGCAACAACATACTTTTCTTCCGTTGTTGAGAGTGCAACAAAACTTTGCAGTCTTGAAACCCAACTGCCAACTGTTCCACTTACAGTAAACACATACCCTGTTGTGCTCCTCCTATTATCTATATCACTTGCCATATCCACATCAACATATCCCGGTAGAGCAATGTTTGAACCACCAAAGCATAATGCTTGATTTGTGGTACCTCTCAAATACCTAAGAATCCACTTCACCACCATCCAATGTTCTTTTCCTGGATCGTTCATGTACCTTCTTACAACTCTCACTGCATGTGCAATATCAGGCCTTGTGCAGACCATTGCATACATTAAGCTTCCAACTGCTGATGCATGCAGAACTTTAGACATATAAGCCATTTCTTCCTAAGTCTTGGGACACACCTCCTTATTAGTTTGAAATGGCTAGCCAAAGGTATACTAATTCGTTTTGAATTTTTCATACTAAATCTTTTCAACACCTTTTCTATCTACTCACTCTAGGACGATGTTAATTTTCGATTCTTCCTGTCTCTAGTTATTCTCATACCAAGGATTTGTTTTGTAGCACCCAAATCCTTCATTGCAAATGAGTTTGCCAATTTTCTTTTGAGCCCATTTATTTCCTGCATGTTAGAACCTGCAACATGCATGTCATCTACATACAATAACAATATAATATAGCTTCCATCATTTTTCCTTTTGAGATAAACACAATGATTAGAGTGACATCTAGTATAACCTTGTTCAGACATAAACCTATCAATTTTTAGATACTAATGCCTTGGAGCCTGTTTTAAGCCATACAAGCTCTTCTTCAACCTGCACACTAGTTTCTCCTTCCCTTTTACCTCATATCCTTATGGCTACTGCATATATATCTCTTCCTCCAAATCACCATGGAGAAAGGTTGTCTTTACATCTAACCACTCAAGATGCAAACCTTCAATTTCTATTAGACTTAAAATAGTTATGATTGAAGTCATTTTAACAACAGCAGAAAATATCTCATCAAAGTCTATACCCTTTTTCTGTGCAAAACCCTTCACCACAAGTTTAACTTTATGCCTTTTTCTACCTCCATCTTTTTCCTTCAACTTGTAAACCCGTTTATTCTGCAATGTTGTTTTACCTGCAGGCAACCTGACTAAGTCCCAAGTTTGGTTTTGTACTAAGGAGTCCATCTCTTCTTTCATGGAATTCTCCCACTTCTTCCTAGTTTCTACCTGCACTACTTCTTTATAACATTCTAGTGCACCAGAATCAGTCAAAAATACATAATATAATGAAGGAGAGTATCGTTTGAGGGGTCTACATATCTTGGTAGATCTTCTAACACCACTTTCAGGCGTTTGAGTTGCTTGTTACTGTTGTGGTTGTTCTGGCTGTTGATCAACATGATTTTCAGGCACCTTCACTTTTTCTGTGATCTCACCAAGCATTGTGTATTCTCTGTTTTCTTTTTCCAGTTTCTTTTCCTGCATCTGATCTTTATACAAAACATTTTCATTGAATATGACATATCTGCTCCTAATGATTTGTTGTTTTTCATAATCATAAAAGCGATAACCAGAACCATTAACACCATATCCAATAAAGTTACATTTCTTTGATTTTGGCTCAAGATTTATTCTATTTTATTTATTAATGTGGACAAAGGCTTCACAAACAAAATTCTTTAAAAATGAGTAGTTTACCTTTTTATCTGTCCATGCCTCCTCTAGAATACCACCATCCAAGGAACTTGAAGGCCCTTTGTTTATTAAATAAACAGTGGTATCTACAACATCTTCCCAAAATTTTAAAGGAAATCCTGCATGCAATCTCATGCACCTTGCATGCTCCATGGTTGTCCTGTTCATCCTTTCTGACACACCATTTTCTTGTGGTGTTCCCGAAACTTTCTTCTCTCTGCGAATTCCATTCTATGAACAGTACCTATCAAACTCTTTGCTACAATATTTACCTCCATTGTATGATCTGAGACACTTCAACCTTTTTCCTTTCTCATTTTCAACCAAAGCTTTCCCTTTCTTGAAAGTATCAAACACATCAGATTTATTTTGAATACAATAAATCCATGTTTTTATGGTTGCATCATTAATAAAAGTAACTAAATAACGAGAGCCACCGAGAGATGATACCTAAGCAGCTCCCCATACATTTGTATACACAAGCTATAATTTTTTGCTCTTCTTTTCTTTCCCAACTCTGAGGAATCTGACTCTCTTCTATTTTCCATAAACACAATTCTCACAGAATTTTAAATCAACATGCTTCAAACCTGGCAACAAATTTCTTGAGTGAAGAATCTGCATCCTCTTCTCACTCATGTGCCCAAGTATATGATGCCACAATGTCGTATATTCTCATGTAGAGGTTAAAGAATTAACAGAATTAGAAAGAACATTGCATAAATACAATGTACCAACCTTTTCTCCTTTTGTTATTACCAGGGCTCCTTTAGTGACCTTCCAGGTTTTATCCGTAAAAGTAGTCACATAACCTTCACCTCCCAACTGCACTGTTGAAATCATATTTTTCTTCAGATCTGGAACATGCCTTACCTCCTTCAATAGCCATTTATTTCTGTTCTATTGTTTTATAAAAATTGTACCCATTCCAATAATTTTACAGGGTTTATCATCACCCAATTGAACCTGTCCAAAATCTCCTTGACAATAATCATGAAAATTTTTCCTGTTAGGTGTGGCATGGAATGAGGCCACTGAATCTACCACCTAGGCATCAATAATATTTTCTAATGAAAGAATCAAAGCATCTTACAACACATCACCTGTCACATTCGCTTCATGATTGTTTTCTTGTTGCATGTCTCCTTCTTTTCCCTTCCGAGACTTGCAGTCTTTCTTCAGGTGTCCTTTCTTCCCACATTTCCAACACACTATCCCCGATCTAGACTTGGATCTTCCTTTCCTTGACTTACTGCGATATCCTGGGCTCTTTCCTCTTTCCATTTTTCTTCCCCTAGTCTCTGCAGTCAAAGAATTACCTGATGTCTCACCGGAGATTTTCCATCACATTTCCTTGATAAGGATTGCACCGACAACATAATCAAACTTTAAAGTACTAGATACAGAGACAAAGTTACTAATGGCCATAACTAAACCATTCCAACTTTTTGGCAATGGGCACAAAAATAACAGAGCCCTAACTTCATCATCAAAAGTTAGCCCTACATAACTTAACTGACTCATAACTGTATTAAATTCATTTAAATAATTAGCAACAGATCCACCTTCTGGCATCTTCATATTAAATAAACGCTTCATAAGAAATACCTTATTTGAGGCCGAGGGTTTTTCATCTAGTTTGGCCAATGCTGACATTAAACCCTCTATTTTAGTTTCCTTTGAAATATTGAAGGCTACCGACGCTGCTAGGCATAGCCGTATTGTTCCAAGTGCCATTCTGTCGAGAATATCCCATTCTGTGTCTGTCATATTCGTTGGCTTCTTTTCCTTTCCCCTCAATGGTAGGTACAGATCTTTCTGATACAGATAATCTTCCATCTGCATCTTCCACAGCTGGTAGGTTTGGCCATTAAATTTTTCGACCCTAAACCTACCATCTTCTGCCATTAGTCCCACTCGAACCAGGAACCCTTTTCTCCTGTGAGTTTATCAGCCAAATAGACCTTCAACTCTGATACCAGTTGTTAGAAAATTATATATTACAGAGCAATGGAACACATAGAAATATTACAAAAATATAAACACAGAAAATACATAAAACAAGAGAGACATAGATATACGTGGTTCACCCAATTTGGGCTACGTCCACGGAGAAACAACCATTCCTTCCTTTTATATTATTCAACGAACTGAAGAGATACAACCTACAGCAAATCCATTGTAATTCCTTTTCACTCTCAATCTCCTCACTCAGAATACGAATCTACATAGAAACAATACAATTCCCTTGTATATAGTTAGGGGTTTCCTTCTAGGGCAAAAAACCCTAAATTAAACATAACTTCTATCGTCAAATCTCTGCCTAATGAACGACCTAGATTGACTATGAAATTACAACATTTTACAAGGCATTTTTACATCTAGTTTTAGTTTCGGGGGCGCTGCCCCTGATCCCTCGCCCAGGGGGTCGGGAGGGTAGGGAGGGGGCCTCCAAATAATTATCATCACACCCCCCTAGAACCCCTAGCGGTGTATATTTTACAGGCGGTGTTGCTGCCACATTACGAACTGGGGTCCAATGTGGTGACACCTCTAAATAAAGAAGATAATCAGGCTCCACACCCAACAGCTAGGAGCGACAACACTTCCAGCTTTATAGTTATGAATTTGGTAGACCTCCTTGTTGCCATAATTTTGCTTTAAACTTTTATTTCCACCTTTAATACATTCTCCAATGACTTAGGTTTCCAAAGGCGAAACTCATGTTAGATATTATCCTTTAAATTCCTTATAAAGACATCAATAAAATTCTCCTCTGGAATATTAGTTACCTTGATATTCAATCTTTGGAATTAGTCACTATGCTCCCTAGCTAAACCCTTTTGTTTGAGATTTATCATTTAGATAAAAAATCTATTTCTCTTCGTATCCTCATAATGTGTTATCAATTCCTTCGTTAAAATTGTCCAAGTAATAAGTGCTTTATGAGAACAAATCCATTGATACCATACAAATTGATTGGGTTCTAAATATAAAGATGCAATGTGTACCTTTTGTGTTTGTTTCAAATCATGTAGATCAAATACTTCTCCATATGTAGTATCCATGTTATCATATCCTTTCCATCAAACTTCCTCATATCAATTTTTGGAATATCATTGGTCTTCAATCTAGAGTTGAAGTCTCTAAAATCATGATTCACATTCCTTTTATTCTCATCATGGGTTTCATGGCATACCTTATCACTACTAGGAAGCACTTCTTAGAGCAAATTTGTTAAACATTCCTTCAAACTTTCCATGTATTCTTTTATTTATTTTTCTAAACCATCAATCTTAGCTTCCAATTCATTGTTGGTTTCTCTTTGTGATAGTGAAAATTATTGCACTTGGTCTTGTAATTTTGATATATCATGTTGCATTTCTTCTTCTTCATCCATCATATTAAATCTTTCTGAGGGCTTGATGGGTGTAGAACTTTTTTGTTTGGGAAGAATTTTTGAATTAATTAATGATATCTATGCTCCATTATTTCCATTGAATAATTTCAAACTAATTTTCTAAAAAAAAAATTATGAAAATTTAAAAACACACCTTTTAGAGCTTGATTTTGATCTTGTTGATACACTAATCTTGAAATTGTTGTTTCTATGTAATTTTAGCCTCCTAGGGTTTGAAATTGAGTCCTGTGATAGTCCTTTGTGTCCTCTTTCCAACCCCATTAACTAGACTAGGATTTAATTCTTCAAGATAAAGTTAGCCAAAATATTTGAAGATGACTTGCTTATGGACTGCTTTAGTAGAGAAAAATTGTATCGAAAGCCATGTATCACCGTTTCAACCTTTGATCCTAAAAATTGTACCCAAGAAACTAAAATATGTTAACCACTTTTTACGAAATTCAATTTAGATGCTTGAAACGAAAGTTATGACAATTTTCCTCAAGGCACCTGTTTGAGACAAAATTTTGGAGCATACAAAAACCTTAAATTCCTTGAGCCATATATATGAGAGTATAGAGAAACAAACTCTGAATTTTTACATGATGTTCATCAAGATATCGGCTCCATGGGGTCAAAATTTCAGCTTCTACAACATCAAAGACAAAAATCTATAGTGAAAATTCTAAGATGACTTGTTTGAAGCCACGAAACCTAGGACCCAGAGCTATGATACCAAATGTTATGAACCAGATCACAAATTGAAGAAAATATAGATAAATGACTTGAAAGTAAACCTCTTCGAGGGGTAAACCTTTGTTTACATCACATAAATGAACAATTGTTAGATGATTCAAAGAAAAAGACCTCCTAGGTATATATAGGAGTCTAAAGGGTCAAAATATAATTAGGGCCTACATAACAATAATAATTTAAGAGATCAACAATAACAATAGTGGTATTATATGGGGCATAAAAATAACAATAGTTATGTCTTCCCAAAGGTAACCGATTGCCGCTAATTTGAGAGGCTCACACCTCCAAGGTTCCATGGCACTTTGGTGTAGGGAAGACATTGGGCAACTTGTAAAGGTATGTGTATTGGAACAAGATGTAAGAACAAGTAGCTAGTTCATAATAGGATGCAGGATTTTTTGTACCAACAAGCCTAGTAACAATAAAAAAGGTTTATATCCCTTACCTATACCCACTCGCCCTTGGGAAATAATTTCCATTGACTTTGTGGGAAGCTTACCAACAACAAGGTGTTGAGTTTTATAGTTATGGTTGGTCTTCATAAATACTTCAAATATATGAAATAATAAATATAAGACATGTTCTTCATATTAGTTTCAAAAGAAAAAAATGAGTTTTTGGCTCCAATATGATCAAGCCAGCCCAAATTGAAGAGGCACCCATTTGACATTCTAGAAATATATATATACATCACTCATCCTTCTCCACAAGGCACAATTTGTATCACAACAATAATCTATTCAATGTTCACATGTGCAAAGGAGAGAGAGAATAGGAAGTGCACATGAGTAAAAAGAAGTTTGCATGATTTGTGATCTGTAGCACCTGACACTCCTTTGTGACCATAGTTCCCTCCACTATTTGAATACCAGCCTCTACCTTGTCTTCCAGATCAAATCCATTTGTTGGGGTTTGATTGTCGCTATCCAAATTAAATCCAGCAGTTGAGGTTATGTCGCCACCATACATATCAGATTCAGTGGTTGGGGTTTTCACAACGCAAATCATACTCTTTGTGCAGTGAGGGTTTTGGTCGCCATAGTCCAGATTAGATTTTCGCAACACATTCTGTAGTACTTAGACCTTGGGGTTTCTGTTACTAGAGTCCAAGCCCTATTTTCGCAAGATATTTAGCAGTATTAAGCTTTCTGGAATTCGACCATTGCAGTTTCGATCAACTAGGAGTAAAAATCCTTTTAGAGTAAAAAAAAAGTCTGAGGCCATCCTGAAATGCTTATAATAGATTTAGCCCATAAACTTCACGACGATGAGCCGATCGTAGTCGTACCATTCACTTGCAAGCCCCCAATTTTCCGGTGGTCCAAATTTTTTCTTGATGCGGCTTCAAGTGACCCACTTCACTAGACTCCTAAGCTTGCCCTCTTTCCAAGCATATTAATCTTAAGTAAGATAAATAATATTTGACCGGGGCTGGTGTATGCTCGGTATTAGATCTCAAGTCATGGTTGTGGACAGGGCAGTTGAGAAGATCGAAAAACTTGCGAAAATGTTCGAGGCATTCGAGGAGAAAATTTCTGCCAAAATCTCACAACTAGTAGATGTTATAAATATTTATCGTAGGGAGGATCCTAGTGTTGATGCACATAGAGAAGGAGAATCCAGTGATCACATTCACTTCCATGGAAATCACCACTCTTCAATCCACCGAACACCTAAGCTGGACATGTACAAATTTGATGGTTCTAACCCTGCAGTATGGGTAGCACAAATGGAACAATATTTCTTCCTTAATGATATCTGCAACGATCTACATGTGGGAGCCCTTTACTTGGACCAAGATAGATGATAGTGGTGGCAGTGGCATAAAAAATCTTATCCAAGGAGAGCAAGTTGGAACATGTTCTCAAAATCCATATGTGATCGCTTTGATCAGGAATCTATTTTGTTGGGACATCTCACTAAGCTCCGAAAAACAGGTACAGTAAAGGACTACATGGAAACCTTTGAACAATTAGCCATCAGAACTGAAGGCCTAGGAGATGACTTTTACTTGGAATGTTTCATCACTGGCCTAAAGGAAGCCATCCAAGCCCATGTCCGGATGCATCACCTAGCTACTTGGTTGGACGCATGGCGCAAGGCCTTAGATGTGGAATTCACCTTAAATGCCCAGTCTAATAATCCAAATTTCGTCACCAAGGCACATTCCACCAAGAAACTTAAGGTTCAAAAGGTGTCACCGACAGAAATGGCTTAAAGAAGGAAACAAGGACTGTGCTACTACTGTGATGACAAGTACTCCCCGAAACATAAATGCAAGGAACTAAAATTCTTTCAAATTGATGTTATTAATAACAACTCAGCAAATGAAGCTCCAACCCCTGAGGTGCCTAAGGAAGAAGCGGGTGAAACTAAAACCGACCCATAAAATGATCTCACAGCTACACTAGATGAGCCAGTTATATCACTACATGCCTTGGCTGGAATTTCTTCGCTCCAGACTCTCAAAATCTGAGGCTTTATTAAACATCGACGAGTACTGGTATTGATTGATAGTGGCAACACTCATAACTTTGTGCATAAGAGAGTCACCAAAGTTGTATATTGCTTTGTACAAGCGATATCGAATTTCCAAGTCCTTATCGTTGATGGTGGGACTATGAAATGTGAAGGATGCTATGTAAATATTAAGCTTCAAATGAGAGTATACCACCTAAAGACCCACAAGTTTTCCATTGAAACGGGTGGTTGCGACATTGTCCTTGGTGTTGAATGGCTTCGCACACTGGGTCTTATCACAATGGATTTCCAGAAGTTATATATGAGATTTGAGCAGAACGACCACATTCAAACATTGAGGGGACTCTAGGCAGGTGCTCCTACTATCATCAACTCGCATTGAATGGATAAGCTTTTAAAAAAGCGCCATCATGGAGTAGTTGCCAAATTTAATGCCATTCAGGCCATTGAATCCACTACTCCACATATTCATCCTGAGATGCAACAAGTATTAGATCACCCCTAGCGGGTCTTTGAAAAACCTAAAGAGCTTCCACCCTCTAGGGGTGAACATGATCATAGCATCCCTTTGGTCCTCGGTGTCCATCTGCCTAATGTCCACCCATATCAATTATCTTTCGCCAAAGATAATGAAATTGAAAAATCATCAAGGAACTCGTTGAAGTTGGTGTTATCCGTCCCAACATTAGCGCTTATTCATCTCCAGTGGCCAGGGTTCTAAAGAAAGATGGAGAATGACGCATGTGTTTGAACTTTTGGGACCTTAACAAGCTCACTATCAAGGACAAATTTCATATTTCAGTTGTTGATGATCTCCTTGATGAGTTGCATGGTGCTAAATTCTTTACCAAGCTAGACCTTCGCTCGGGCTATCACCAAAAACGCATGAAGGAAGTAGACATTATCAAAACAACCTTCCAAAGTCATGAAGGCCATTATGAATTCCTGGTCATGCCATTTGGTATCTGTAATGCTCCATCCACTTTTCAAAGCCTCATGAACCACCTTCTGAAACCCTATCTCAGAAAATTTGTCTTGCTCTTCCGCGATGACATTCTAATCTACAACATAGTAGACCATGTATTGCAATTGCTCCAAGATCACAAATTATTTGTCAAATTATTCAAGTGCTCCTTTGGTGTGGAAGAAGTAGAGTATTTGGGACACATTGTGGGTCGTGAAAGAGTAAGGATTGATCTAAAAAAGATTCAGGGAATGCAAAGTTGATCCCAACCAAAAACTTTGAATAGTTTGAGGGGATTCTTGGGTCTCACTAGCTACTAATGCAAATGGACGCATTGCCAGACCCCTCACTAATATTCTCAAGAAAACTTCATTTCCCTAGACTCTCACAACTCAACAAGCCTTCTTGGTTTATTCTCAAGAAAATTTCATTTCTCTCGACTCGCACAACTCAACAAGCCTTCTTGGCTCTCAAACCGGCCATGTCATTCCCGTTTTTACTTATCAAATTGTGAATTTGATTGAATATTACTCATAAAATAAACACAATTATTAAAAACAAAAAAGAAATGATAAATTATTTATATAGTTTACTAACATTCAAATCTGCAATTCCAATAAGTTTGTTTCACATTTATATAATTATACCATTAAATCTATCATTTCAATCAAATCCTGTCACATTTATGGAATTTAGTCCATTCAAATCTGCAATTTCAGTTAATCTCTCACACATTTTAAACAAAATTGAAAAAACATATGAAAAACAAAAACCAAGAAAAGTAACAAAACTCCGTATGAGGTCACATAAATACAGTAACCGGGAATCCGTATGGGTTCACATAAATACAGAGTAATCCGAAAGAGGTTAAGTACAGTAACAAATCAGAAATCCGTGTCAGTAACAGGAATCCGTATGAGGTCAGTGGCGGCGAAAAGTCTTTTAACGGATATTGAACATGCCGTGTTGTACCAGAGGATTCAAAGTCTGGGAAAATTTACTCCACGGGACAATTTGCCGGATGTTCACTCTTTTTTCCCGGGGAAATTTACTCGCGGGACAATTTGCATTCGATTCTCCAGAAAAATGCACTCTGCGTTGTAATCGCTCGCTCCATCGATAAATGTTGGCAATCGGAAGAAAGGAACATACACAAACATGACATCAGCCAATATGTGCAGACAATATGTTCACTTGCTTATCCCCTTCCTCGCGCGCAGGGTACTCTTCTTATTTGGAAATAAGTAGCGCAACTACCTACTCAACCAAAAATTGCTTCACAGAGACTTCAGTCAGAGAGAAAGGATGCTACTTTTCTCGGGCATACGATCTGGCAAGGTTTACTTTGCCATTACAAATGTGCACTCCACTACGGTTATGGCTAAAACATTTGCATCCAGGGTGATGGTATTTGGATTCACTGAAATGGCGAAATCTTCAGCGAGATTTGAAGCGAAAAATTTGAGTACCGGGATCAGTGGTTCTCAGCATGAACGTGAGTCCCAAAATCCGCTAACCCGGCAACCCAGCGAGAGGATGGAGCTGCAACAAACCAAGTCACTAGCCAGACAGAGCACGGAAAAACAATCAGAGGGAAGCCAGAGTGAATCCAAGGTCAAACTAGGCTCAGAATCTGAAGGGCTTTCTGCAAAAACCAATTGCAAACAACAAGAAATAGAATGGAATAAAGTCATGAGAATGTGGGAGGCCTATTCGGAGGGACACATTAGGTTATCCAATGAGCAGATGACAGTTCTGAATGCCGTTTCAAGAGGGGAATCTGTGTTTCTTACAGGCTGTGCAGGCACAGGTAAGACCTATCTTCTTAATTTTGTAGTAAAAATTTTGAAGGAGTTGCATGGTCCAGGCTCCGTCTTTGTAACAGCTTCAACATGGATTGCAGCATGCCATTTGAATGGCATGCCTCTACATACCTTTGCTGGAGCTGCACCATTTGATGTGACTGAGCAAGGACTGTTGAGACGGATTGAAAAGAAAGACACATATGTTAACAGATGGAAAAATGCCAAGGCATTGGTTATAGATGAGATAAGCATGATTGATGGAAAGTTTTTTGATCAGTTGAATTATGTTGCCAATAAGCTGAGGCAGCCATTGAAGGGGAAAGGGGTGTGGGGTGGGTTGCAGCTTGTGGTATCAGGGGATTTCTTCCAACTTCCACCGGTGATGCGTCAGAATACGGACAAGTTCTTTGCCTTTGAAGCAGATTGTTGGAATGAGTGTTTTGACAAGCAGATTGAATTAACTCATGTTTACAGGCAGTCAGATAGGGAGCTAGTAGATATGTTGCAAGAAATAAGAAGAGGTGAGGTTCACCCAAAAACCTTGGCCAAATTGAGGAACTGTCAGGGGCCAACCGTGGGTGAGCCTGTGATTAGATTGTATTCGAGGAATTATGATGTTATGAGGGTGAATGATGAGAGACTGAATTATTTGGGGCAGGAAATCATCACTTTTATTGCCGAGGATGAAGGAGAAGCGTATGAAGAGAGGAATTTGAATATAGGAATTGCTCCCGATTACATTGGTCTTTGCATAGGGGCGCAAGTGATGCTTATCAAGAATATAGAAACTGGGAAAGGATTGTCGAGTGGGTTAATGGGCCAGATTGTTGATTTTGTTAGGGATGATACGCAGTCGAAAGCTATTAGTCCAACAGGGTTCTGGCCAAAGGTGAGATTTCTCTGTGGGGTTGAAAGGATTATCACATCGGAATCCTGGCATGTTTATGAAGGTGAGGTGAAAGTGGCTACCCGAACACAGGTGCCATTGATTTTAGCATGGGCTATTACTGTGTACAAGTGCCAAGGGATGACATTGGAGAGGTTGGAGACAAATCTTCGGGCATTTGATTATGGCATGGGATATGTAGCCCTTTCCCGCGTGAAGAGTTTAGACGGGCTGAGGTTTACAGGATTTAAACCATCTAATATCAAAGCACACCCAAAGGTGCTTGACTTCTATCAGAAACTTACCAGCAGTGGGGGCCTACATGGATGATAAAGAAGAGAAACGAATCCCCTAGCCAGACTTAACAGTTTTGGTCACATTATTAGCTTTCACACATCTCCAGTAATTTGACTTGGGTTTCAATATTTATTTGTGATAGGGAGATGGTAGTATTATAGAAGCTATCTACTTATTTTGAATCTCGTTGAACATCTTACTGTATATCGATCTTAATTTGACAGAGAAGCAGTTTTCTTAAGAGCTGAGAAGTACAGTAATGACTGAGTTATTAAGAAGATAAACTTTTGCAATCTGGTAATGTAGGTTCATAATTATTATGGATTTCGGTTCGATGTTCAAACACTATGTTAAATATATATATCAGTTATAATTAATCTCAGAGTATTAAGTTTCTAATCCAACGATCAGAAAGCAGGAAGGCAGGAATGTTACTGTCCCCTATTTTTGGTTATATGCGAGAGTATTTGATATTATGTTACGTTTTGTTTATATTTGTTGAATAGGAGTCTGGCATTGTCACCAGACCTGATTATTGCATCATATTAACTAATCACCACACCTGATTATTGCATCATATTAACTTTTATATAGAGAGAGGGGTAGAGTGACTTTTTCGGAGGAAAAAAATACTGATTTTATTATAAAATAAAAAACAGTATATGTGCATTGTATCTTCATGCAATTAGCAGAAATTGGTTTACTATGTAATAATGGCTGTATATGTCAAAACTATGAAACAGAAATCCCTTTCCAATATCAGTCATTCTTATATTCTATTACCTGATATGCATAATAAGTCTCTGAGATTATCTATCCATATACTCTCATTAACATATATTTGTGCTGTCTCAAAATACCAAAAAACATAAAGGGTATGTTGGTGTGAACCAAAGTGTCACGGAAGGCTGAGCAGTCCCTCGTCTCATGTAGTGTGGCTCACTGTGTATCTGTATTTCATGAGTCTTTAGGGTTTTCCAATGTCATTATTTGATAATTTGTCTGCTTCTATGGACTTTTTTTGATGTTAGTGTATACTGTGAGTGATCCCACTATGTGTTTGATCCTCTTTATCCAGCCTGATAGTGTAGAGATCAAAATCAGAATGTCCCATCATTCCATGACCTGATTTTGCCTCACTGTTCTTATATGGGCTAATGTCTGTACGGTTTACCATTCTCCCTGTATTTTGCCTCACTGTTTTTATATGGTCTAATGTCTGTACGGTTTACCATTCTCCCAGTCTTCTTTCTCAAAGCAAATTTCTAGGAGAGAACCCTATATTACAAGGAGTTGTCTATAATGCGACTTTTTGGAGATTCCGGTGACGGAATCCGGCGGAAGAAATGAAGTTAAATCTTGATTTTTAGCAGTTAAAATGGTTTTTTAACTGCATATTTGGATTCAGCGCCCTGAAAAACCCCCGGGAGCCATTGATTGTGCAGAAACTAGCTATCAAACTTGGGATTCCAATGAATTGCTGCCGATTATGACCGGAAAAATTGGCCGGAAAAGCTTTCAAAAAGTCGCGTTATAGACTACTGCATATTACAATGACTCCAGTAAATGAACTCCCATAAGCAGTTGAAGCAGACCTCCCAAGATATGGTGAAAATGTGGGTGCCTAATGAATGTTGTTATTTGAAAACACCTGGTATGATTTTTGAGGAAGCGTGAAAATCATTTTCATCAATATATCAATCGGTAATATAGAATAGACAAATTACCCCAAATTTTTTTTTTTTGCGGTGTGATCTTGTGGTTGAGATTGGTCATTTGCCATAATGATGACCCAGTTTCAAACCCAAACAATCATAGAGCCATAGAGCCATGGAAATTGATATGCAACATTCATTCAAAACATGGTACCCCTTGTATATTGGAAACCGTAAGGTCCAATAGCATTATGAATCTAATTCAAGCGACTCTGGATTAATAATTTAGAGAGATATTTATCTGAGGAGTTTAGGATAGCTAAGTTCATCAGTATAACTAGAGTGTGGCAAATTAAGAACAGAAAAGGTACAAAAACTGGGCAGCTCTATCGCACTGAGTGTAATAATAAGCGGGTAATAAAGAGAATAATAGAGACTATTGCAGATCAAGGAATTTGAATTGTTATTTTATTTATTTTTACAATAATGAAAATGATTCAAATGAATCAAGATGTATAGGTAATTTTTAATTTATATATACGTCTTATATTTATAAATATTAGTTTTGTTTAATTAATTGAACCCATATTTTTTTTATTGTGTTTCTGCAAGGTGGTTAAGGATGGGAGGATATTAATAATAAATTAATTTTTAATTGAGATTCATTTCGTTATATTTTTATATATTTATTTAATTGATATTGTATTATTATACTACATAAAAATATCTGTGTTTTTTTCACAATTTGTATTTAAATTTCTGTTGATGACGGTGTTGGACCCACCAACATATAAGGAATCTCCCTAGTAAAAAGTTTCAATTAGACTTAAGGCCATTTGGAGTAAGAGTCCCAACAATGGATAGTACGGTATCGCTTTGATTGCGGTTGCGTGTAGAGGTAAGTAAGATGTCTTTGTTGGTAGTAGGGGTGTGACCTTGCAACAAGTCAAGGAAGGTGCATGAAAGGCTCTAACACATGAAAGGGGGGGAAAAGTGCGCCCCTTAGGAATCTGTGATAGCGCACAGCGTGAAAAGGAACACGAGAAAAAAGACACCACGAGAGGGAAAACATGATAGCCAACGATCCAAAGTGATGGGTTATATCAACAACATGTTTCGATAAAATTCATACAAACACATATAGAATAGTCCATACATACATGCATAAATTACAACTACATACATCATTAAAGTAATCAAGAGGCCGAACTACAATAACAACATATGCATGAAACATGTTGGCTCTGTTACATTAAAAGAGTGAAAGATCAGCACTCTCTTATGTGCAGCTCTTGTTCTTCCCTGAGTTGTTGCTTCAACTCCTAAAACTCATTTTTTGCTTCTTTTAGTTTTTGCTTCTCTCTTTGCCTTTGCGCGATCCTTTTGTCATGTTGTCGACTCTTAGCCTCAATCTCCAAAGTTGTTTTCAACACAAGTGGGTCTGCTTTGAACTTGCAGCATTGCTCTGCCTGTGCGTTGTCAGCGACCTTCCTCTTGCCTTTGTCAAGCGTAGGTCTGCTGCCGATGACGCTGCTCTTTGAGATGTTGATGCCTTCTGCACTACTGAGTAGGGAACAACTATTCTGACCGGTTCATTGAGCCTGGAGAAGTTGTAGCAATATCTACATGGATCTTCCTCCGATTAATGACTCGCCTTGTGGATCCAAGGATGATACACTCTCTCACAGTGGTCATTTACTAAGCAATGTGGGACAGATGGATTGAAATTTCTGGTGCTGAGGGTGAACCTCTTGAATTCCTCCATCTCGGCCTCAACATGCTTGAGATTCTGGATCTCATACAACCTGATTCGGAAAGGAACAACAGGCTAAGGTGCCTTCTTTCTGTACAATGTAGCTGACAACCTTGTCGAGATGTGATATGACACTTTTTGCATGACCAACCTATCCATGGAAAACTTAGGTAAAACATGCGGAGCCTTCTTCGCGTTGTACATCCATATGAAAGTGCCAAGGAGTGAGGCATACCAATCTGTTATATCGACCAATGCCTCCATCGTTGCCTGTGACATGCAAGGCGGATCTTGTTCAAAGATCATATTATACACTAGGGTGACAAAGTGGTCTGATAATTGTATGATAACTCCACGGAAGCTACATTCGGAGAACAACCTGCAATAAGTGTGCACAAAGGTTTCTGAAGGTTTCCATGCTCAACCCAAGCTTGGGCACATATTGCATCAAGTATGTAAGCGGACATGAATAGCTTCGCTTGCCAAACCTTGGGCAGATGTCGGGTTCTATTACTTGTTCCTTCAACCTGAGATCCAACATGTCGGTTGCGGCAAGTGATACGTCTCCTGAAAGTCCTTTGTCCTGAAAGTAGAAAGTTGTGTTTCACGGAGACTGCTCAACACCATTATCTCTGGATTAGTATGCGAGACAATCTAGCAGATCATTTCCGCGCATGGAAACGCGAGATATCTTCATGCAATCAGATACAAGACAGGGTTGTGAATGTTGACATAGATCCCGCGGTCTTTCAGATTCTCCTCAAATGTGCTTGAAAGGTGTCATTGATGTCTTGTCATTTCATTTTGATCTTCTTGTCTATGAACAACTTAATGTCCTCATAGATGGGAAAGCTCATAAACACTTTCTCAACTGCATCTCCAGTGGCACTCTCAACGGTGTCCTTTGACTTTGCTCTCTTGGAGGCCAATGTACCTCTACTACCGAGAAACGGATGAACACCTGTGATACCTAGAGACAGAACAACACTCATGGAAAACACAATGTCATTTGAAAACCAAAACAACTTGAGGACTGACATGCAACACACTTAGGTGATTCACTGGAAGATTTGCTCCATTTTCACCGAGAGGCCGAGACACTGAGGGACATAACTGTGCAGAACACAGTGCGGACTGTCAGCGGGTTCACTAACTACTGAAACTGCGTAGAGCATAGTGTAACTTGGCCTGCTGATGCACAGTTTCAGCCAGCAATGACTGCAACCTGGTCAAACACATCTGTGCAATTCCGGGGGCCAATAGAGCACTTCCTCTCAAAATTGTGCAGAGCAAGTTTAGAGGCTAGTGTTGGGCAAGCTTTGTGCAATTTCAGGGAGGAAAATAGAGATTTCACTATCGAAATGTGCAGTGCAAGCTAGGCAAGGCAAGCTCTGGGCCAAGGTAGAGTAGACCTACTGACAGGCAACCGAAAACATGATGAAAGCATGTGCGAATTTGAGTGTAGACAAGAGTGAATGATCATGCATGCAATCAGTGAGTGCAGGGTTCAGAAAGTGTAAAACAAGTAAGTGTGTGAAGCGAGTTGCCACAACGGTGACCGTTAGTGCATAAACAATGTCATGCATATGACAATAGTGAGGTGCAATGAAAAACTTGAAAGAGTGCTTCTACAAGCTAACATGCATTAAAACGATATCAAGTGTTCAAGAAAACCAAGCAAACAACACTCACACAAATTGAAATACAAAAAAAGATAAAAAAAAAAAACAAAAGACATGAAAAATAGGGTTACTCGGAAAAATCTTAGCCGAATGCTCCTAAATGCGATGTGGGATGCTAGAGCTCCAAGATCAAAGTGAGGAATGAACTTTGAAGCGTCAAATAAATAGTTTTGATAAGATCAAGGCTTATGACGCGCATGCCACAAATTTAGGAAAATGTGACACTTGGCGGGAGGTTTCTAAAATGGCTGTTGCATGTAACTTCCAACTATTAAAAATGGATCCCTAAAATCTAGGGAATTTTTTTTTTCCTTTTTTTTTTTTTCCTTTTCAGGAAAAAGCAGCCCATGAATGCAAGGTAAGATTGGTCAGCCCTGGAGGGAACCGATCAACTTGGGAGCACATGCAACAGAGAACTGCAAGCCCTGGAGTGACTTCCACGCAGTTTCTGCACTGAGTGGGTCTGACTGTCCCTTAGGCTCTACGCAATTTTTGGATTGAAGCCCTAGTTGTCAATGAGAACTGTGCATTTTTTTAGAGTAAGCCCAGTGATGGGTTACTCTGCGCAATTTCCAAAGAGAACGCTGCCAACTTGCTCTGTGAATTTCTAGAGAATAGGTTGCCTAGATGGTCTACACAATTATGGAGAGGAAGGTTGGTTCCCCTCTAGTTCTCCGCAATTTTCCAACTGAACCCAACAATCAGAAAATGACCAAGTTTTAGAATGTCGGCATGCGGGTGGGAGGAAAAAAAAGCTAGCAGACATAAGCGGATAATCCACTGAAACTCAACTGAAGCATATGTACCTGGATAGTGAAAGACATGCTGCTAAGGATGGTTGGTAGGGAGGCTCCAAAATGAAGCTAAGGAAAAATTTTGGAGGGTGGTTGTAGCCGCTACAATAATTTGATAACAATGCATTTATTTATACATGACTTTTTTCTCATCAAATTGATTGATGTCACTGCTTAAAAAAGATACAATGATTAATACTAAAAGAGGAAATGAAAATTGATCAATTATAACAAATTTCATTAATAATAATAATAATATATATTTAACAAATTCTTAAAATAATGATAATAAACACATTTTTTTAATTATTAATTAATAATAATAATAATTACTATAATTATTAACAATTTAAATAGTAATAATTAAAATTAGATACATGTTGCAAACAAATATCTATGACAATGCTAATGGGACATTTTCCATGCCACGTCAATAAAATTGGCACAAGAATAACACAACTTAACACACTGTTAATTGCATTGTGTGGCGTGTCTTGAGCACTTGGAAAACCAAGAATTGGTAGGCAATACCAATTCTGACACTAAGGCCTCATATTGTAGTAGTGCCTCTAATGTTGATGTCAAAATATCAAATGACTCTCCTAGATATGTCCAGACTCCAATGGAGAAGAACTACCATGAAGAAGATGAGCGAATCATACAAAGTTTTGATGGAGTCACCAAAATAAAAAGTGAGATAAGCAATTGGTATACCTAGTTACGTTGAGGCTCCAATTCTTTAGTTAGTTGATATGAATAGGTCTAATGATGAATTTCTTGGCCCCATCTTTTATATATCAAGAAAAATTATCTTAGTCTCCCTTTTCCGTTATAGATAAATATGTTAGTTCTAAATAGGGATAACAACTTGGAAATCTTATCTCCCTTGGAGGCTATGATATGGCATCAAAACATTATATTTATGTATATTGTAATTTGGGAACATGTGGAGTCCATCAATGCCTCTAGCTTCAATCCTCTTTTTGATGTATGTAAATATAGAATAAATGATTAATAGAATCTAATTTTTGTTAGAGAAATGAATTAAACATAATCAAAATCAAAATATTCAACTCATAATTATTGCACTACAACATTTTACCCTATAACTATGGTATTTTTACACACTCAGAGTGTCACATTCACCTCCTAAGCTTTGATGTCATGTTGGCTTAAATAATTCATGCACACTTGTGAGAAAACATTCTAGGATCAAATTGTAAGAAAGAGGAGCTTGTCTACAAAACATGCACACAATACTAGCCTTGAGGGTTATCTCAAGTAGTCATGAGCAACATGTGAGATCTTTCCCGAAATCGCCGAAATAATGGGTTCAATTCTCTTGATTCCGTCTTGGTTAGAACCCTGGAACTTAGGAATTGACAATTTACATTGGTTGCCACTTGTCAATGTTAGTGAAGTCCCCAAAACATTATTATACATGGCTTTATGGAAAGAAAGAAACACATAATACACAAAAACTAAAAGCATAAGTATTGAAAAGAATAAATATTGTATTAATAAATTTTAGCATGTTCTACCATCATAAACTTAAATATGTCAATCTCTACATCCATTCATATATTTGTACCCTCTCAAAATTTTATGTTACCAATATCTATCATTTTAATTCATCTTTCAAACCTTTTATGTATAACTATATCATACATTAAACTCCTCATGACATATACACTCATGTCCTAGAACCATAATAGTTATTTTGTAACCTTCTAAGTATGAGTCATGTCACGGCCATACATCAGCTTAATAAGAGTTTTATTGATCGAATAATGAGTATGATATGTGTTTAGGGAAACAACGTTCTCGTTATCTCCTAGTGTATACCTAATCCTTTACTGTATATGTATTTTCTTGCTAATTTGTTGCATGGCATTCAACTACCTAATTAATTGTCTTAATAAATAGATTTATAAAAGAATTATAAGATAAATCTAAGTATTAATATATCACACTGAAAGAGTATTTATTTATAAATTCCTTTAAATAGTTACAACTTTGAATGTAGTGTGGCACATTTGGGTTGGGTTTGGAACTATTGGATTTGTAGCTTCTTACATGGAGCATAAATGTATGGTAAATCCAAAACTCCTTATTTGTATAGAATTCTCTCAAATACAAAGTAAGCACCAATTTTACAAAACAAGAAACTCCTTTGAGAACATTTAAGGAAGTAATCTTTATCTTAAATTTAATATTATAATATTATACTTGAAGGAGATTCACAGTGCTTTAAGCACTTGCACTTCAAACACCAATGCCTCTTTTATATGGAATAAAATGTTTCTACAAGGACCAAACTGCAAAGCAAACCTTTAAATGTTAATGAGCAATAAAACATAATAATTACCTAAAACTTAGTTGTTGTAATGAAATTAACATCCATGCTTGAACTACAATATATGTATTTGGAGATTATATTGTACACAATGATAATGAAATTCAAGGAACAAAATTAAAATCTATCTATAAATCTTAAAAAGTAGAAATCAATTTAAGTACGAATAACACAAGCAAAACCATAAATAAATAGAACTAGAAACTAGAAATTCATAAGGATTTTAGCAGAGAGCAAGAAATTTAGCAAACCTTTGGCAAATGAGGTTCAAAATTTTCACGTGTATATATAACATTTGAAGGTATAAATGCTTTTTTTGTTCCCTTAAAAATTAAAAACAAAATATTTACAATTTGAAAACATGCACACTTTATCTTTCCATAGCATACTCTCAA
>APFE030834538.1:81615-93562 GCA_000404065.3 Pinus taeda
GTGTTCAATGTATGATGTATCAACACGTTAGTAAAATACCAAAAAAATTACATAAATATAGAAAATAAATCTATATTAAAAATTAAACTTTCAACTTTAATGTAAAATCCTCTCCATTATAATTATAATGACCTAAATTAATTATAAACATAGACTACGAACAAAACCTAACATTAACCAAAACCAATACGGTGAAATCTCTCTATCTCTAGAAACTCCGATTGCTCCAGTTTTTCAGCTTTCTATGCATCTCTTCAAAAAAGGAAAGCGAATCCAATGAGATCAAATGAAAGTATAAACGTGAAAAAGAAGCGAACTATACCGTTATTTATTAACATATAAAAACATAAATAAAACCTTAGAGAGTTCTGCATTGTTTATAAAATTTTTATCTAAAAATTACTAATGTCTATGTCTATTCAGACGGGAAGAGGTGAGAAGCCAACATTTCAAAAAAATGATACTCTAATTGAGTTTTGTGACATACAGATCAACCTACACTAATAATCAGAATTTTTTTTTTTTATTAATTCATTCACATGGGATGGAACAACTAGTACCTCATTATCGGCCGCCACTACCACTAAAAAAATTCAACGCCTTCAGCATTTCACAGATGGTAGCATAACCATTTTATGTCGTACAAAATTTTTTGAACTCAGAAGATGTCTAGGCCTTGTGTCAAGAAGAACAATTTGTTCGGCATGTATCTCTTTTGAGTATCCATATAGTAGGGACAGGTACTTGCTATCAATTTTGATAAACTGCAAAAGGGACTAAACAAGAGTTGTTGAACTAGCTGAATGACATAAGTGGGGAGCATGATCATAATATTATTAGTATAAGTAAAGGAGAGTGCAAAAAATCGACAAAATGGAAAAACACTACAAGGATAGCAAGGTATGGAGTAGCAAGTTTTTATTTATTTTTTTAGAAAGGGAAGAAATATTGAAAGTTCAAGTGATCTTTGCAACAAATATTTGTAGTAGAAAGCACATATACTGAAATTGAAACAAAATTACACTTACTGAAAGGGAACAAGAAGGGATTAGATGCAGTGATAAGACTATAGTTAGCTATAAATACTTTAATGCTAACATCGATTTGAAACAAAAACGGTGGAAAGGAATTATCAGAACATCATCCAATAAAGGTTCAACAATGGAAGTTGTAGAGAGGAAGACTCCCCATTTTCTATCGAGATGGTTGTAAACTTTTTTTGTTGGTTTGAGTGTCCTATTTGAAACCATGTAAATCTGTCCAATTTGGACAAGGTCATGCAAGGAATCTACTAAGTCACCAAAGGTAGAGAGATGGATTGCATCATTGGCATAATCAATGAGGTCAAATGCAAAGACCTTTCCGGAGGCACGGACATTGTTGTAAGAGCAAAGGGTTGTTTTTGCAAGCTCCCTACCCTAGATTGACCAATGTTTGCTTAGCGCCATGAATGGTATGGCAACAGGCACAACAGGGGACAACTAAGTTGATGATGAAGCAAAACCCTCTTTCGAAGCATGAGTATGTGAGGAAGCATCCTGTGATGTTGAAGAGCACGCTTCGTATGTGGAAAGTTGCTCATTTTGAACAAGGGTCGGGTCCCAATAAAAGTTGTATGACGTTCGAGAACATCAAGTTCAAGAATTTTTATAGTCCTGAAAAGTAGGTAATAAGAGGAAAGCATTGCGGTATTAGTTCAAATTCCAGTGCTGAAGAGAGGGAAGGAAAAGAAAAACATAAAGGATGTGGTGAACATACACATCGTTTTGCAAAAGTGCACAAGTGGATTCTTTGAGAATGATAATCGACCCCAACTGCAAGCCACTAGAGGCGATATGGGCATTGTAAGCAAATGGAAGAAAAATTATGTGCTGAGAGGTATCGTTAGAGATAGAAATGCGATAGCGTTGGCACAATGTCTTTGTCGAAGGAAGGAGGTCGAGTTCAACTATTTGGAGCGATGGTTGGATCGTTGTAGAGCCATCTAGTAACAAAGTGATGTCATTCATTATCAAGGTAGGCTCCATGAAGAGGAGGAAAAGAGATGTCTTGAAAGGTGAAAGTGAGTGAAATGGTGTTAACGTTGAAAGGGAAGGGGAAATCAACTAGCTAGCGATTTCTCGCTCATAGGAGTACATTGAGGCAATGCAGATATTCTTCTTACAGTTGAAACATGCAAAAAAAAGCTATATATGCAGCATAACAACATTGATATTTGGAAACTGATTGCACAAGGCAATATGGTTAACAGGGTATCGATTCTCACGTGCTTGTTAATGGAATTTCGAGATAGGTATCCGGGTGAAGGAAGCTGGAGTAGGACGTGCAAGAGCAATAAGAACAGAGCAACAACAAAAAAAAATCAACGTGAAAAACAACATAATAGATCGAGGTGAAGAGGCTAAATAGAACACATGTCCATCCACCAACTAACCAGAGGGAGTAATAAATGAGAGTAATGAATGAGAGTAATGACAGATGACGTAGATCTTGGTATTAGTAATGAGAGAGAAAGACAAAGATCTTCGTGCAAATGAGAAAAAAAGTGAAAATAAATGCACATAGTCAGTTTTTTAAATAGTTTAATGAATAAATTAGCACTCGAGATTAATATGTGTGCATAAGCTTTAAGCCTTAATCAGTAAACAACATGGCATATTGATTAAATATATATCGAAACTTCTGGGCATCCAGACTTTGACATGAGAAAAGTCCTCTTGGAAATCTTCGAAACCCAAAGACAAAGATCTTTGTGTGAGTGAGAGTAAAGTGAAAGTAAATGCACATCATCGGTCCATTAATTAGATTAATGAATAAAATAGCCCGACCAAGAATGTGTGGATAGGCTTCATGCCTCAATCAGTAAACAATGTGGTGTATTTATTAAATATATATCGGTACATTTGGGAATAGAGATTGACATCAGATGAATCCTTTTGGAAATCTCGGAAACCCAAAGTCTGATCCATCATATTAATGTGGATATTTCCAACAAACGTATATTATAAAGTGGCTAGGGCATAAAACATATGATAATGAAGTGTTTGATCCATCATATTAATGTGGATCTTTCCAACAATCGTATATTATAAAGTGACTAGGGTATAAAACATATGATAAAGAAGTTTCAAAGTAAAGGACCCTTATTCCACGCAATTATGAAGGTAATCTATATCAAGGTTTTCGTTTTGAGATACATTTAGGGTGGATGAGTGAGGGTTAGATGTGTAAGCATTAGATGGGTGAGAATTAGATGTGAGATGTGAGATATTAATTTTGAGAAGTGAGGTGTGAGATATTTGTTAATTTTATTTTTTTATATTGTAATTTTTTTTTTATTAATACAATCCTTTTGGAAATATACACTCGAGTTTAGGGTGGATGGGTGAGGGTTAGATGTGTAAGCCTTAGATAGGTGAGCGTTGGATGTGAGACGTGAGATGTTAATTTTGAGATGTGAGGTGTGAGATATTTGTTAATTTCATTTTTTATATTGTAATTTATTTTTTTTATTAATACAACTACGAACAATTTTCTAGATTAAAAAAAGTATAGTATACATATCACATTAAAATATATAAAACATAAATAGTACTTTTAAAGTAAAATCCAATTTACAATATAAATTGAAATAATGATTGCATAAACAGCTCTAAATGTACTTGATAAGCCCATAAAAAATTAATACTTATGATATAACAAAATTTTTAATCATGAATATTTACCATGGATATTATTAACTTCTAAATAGTTTTTTTTTTTACAATTCCATTGGCCAATATCGAGAAGAGAAAGATCGAGAGAGGGAGGGAGAGAAGGAGAGCATGGGAAAATAGCATGGTTTTTCAATACCATGGGTCATTTGTTTGTTACAATACCATGGTCATTGGCTTATCAATACCACATGCTCAAACACCATAACTTATTTCAAAGTCAAAATATTTACAAATACTTTATTCTAATTTAATTTTATAATATTTTTAAATCAACTCTAATAGAAAAAATGCTATAATTACTTTTGAGGTACATCTAAACCCGCCATCCACACGACTACTAAAAATATTCCCATAGAGATTAAACTGAGGTTTTAATTAATTAAAAATGAGAATACTTTTACATATACCAATATGAAATTTATATAATATAAATAATATTATAAAGAACTAGGATAAATGCATTTTAACCAAAGATCCAAGCAAAGAGAGAAAGAAAAGTGACTAACAATGATAGAGTAAAGAGAATGCATGCTTCTTTTAAGTTTTTTATTTTTGTATTTTCTTTGACATGATTTATCCAAAATATATGTTTAATATTTTACAACCATTTATGTTTTTTTTAAGATTAGATACTTTGTTAAATAAAATAAAATGGAATCATATTTAAGAGAGAGAAAGAGAGTGATGTGGAGGGGGAATAGAGTGGGGGAGATACATGGAGGTGGGAGAGACAAGGAGAGAGGAAGGAAGAGAGAGAGGAGGAGGGAGCGAGGAGGAGAGAGGGAGGGAGAAAGAAATGGATTTGGAGGGGGAAAGAGAGGGAGGGAAGAATAAAGAAATTGAGAGAGAGGGATTGATAACGGAGAGATGAAGATGGAATGATGAAGAGAGGAGATGAGGGAAGGGAGAGAAAAGGAGAGGATATAGATAGGGAAAGAAGGGAATGAGAGAGATAATGAGACATAGATATGGAGTGGGAGAAAGGGGGAGAGCAAGAAGGAGAAAGAGAGGGATATAGTGACAGAGTTGGAGGGTGGAGAGAGTGTGTGTGTGTGATGGGGGGGAGATAGAGGGAGGTGTGAGAAAAAGGGAGAGAGAGGAAGGAAGAGAGAGATGACTTGAGAAAGGGGAGAGAGAGAGATGGAGTTGGAAGGGGAAGAAAGACATAGAGAGAGAAAGGTGGAGAGGGAGAAGGAGTGACAAGGGAGGGATAGAGAGACGACGAGGGAGAGCGAGAGAGATATGGAGAGAGAGTGTGTATGTTTTGGGGGTGAGAAGGAGACACACGAGAAGATAAAGATATAGATAGAGGGGGATGAGAGAGTAGAAGAGAGAGGCAAATAGAGGGAGGGAGCGAGAGAGATATGTATGGAGAGAGAAGGGGAAGAGAGAGAGAGGGGGAGAGAGAGAGATATGGATATATATGGAGAGAAAGTGTGTATGTTTGAGCGCTTACATAGATATGTAGATGGAGGGGGTACAAAGAGAGGGAGAGCGAGAGAGGGGGGGGGGGGGGGGAAGAGATAGACAAGGAGAGGAAGAGGGAGAGATAGATAGATAGATATGGAGAGAGAGAGTCTGTGTATGAAGGTTGGTGTAGATATAAAAAAGGAGAGACAGAGGGAGATAGAGATATAGATGGAGGGGGAAAAAGGGAAGAAGAGAGACAGAGATAGTTGTGTTTAGGGGCCGAGATAGAGAGACAAATCAAGAGAAATGGAGAGAGGTATAGATATAGATGGTAGTGGGGGAGAGGGAATAAGAGAAATATAGAGAAAGTGAAGGGGACGTGGATAGAGAGAGATGGAGGAGACGTATATTATATATTTCCTAGGGTATAAAACATATGGCAATCAATTGTCAGAGTAAAAGACCCACATTCCACTGGGTTGTCTCCATTCCCACATATGAAAGGTAGTGCATTATTCAGATCTTTTTTGTTCTAAACACATTAAAGAAACAATGAATTCATTAGTCGCCAATACTTCGATATGGTTTCTCGCCTTTATTACGATATGTTGATAAACATTGCCTCTCTAATATGCATGAAGGCCCGATAACATTAAAGACTAACGAGGAGAAATGATAAAGATTAACAAAAGTTTTCATCGCAAAACCAAATGTTAACGGACCCTTTTCTCTATCTTTCAGGGGACACGTGGAAGCATATGATTAGTTATGCTAAGCTACAAATGACAACATATGATTGTATTCAACACCTTGCAAATAAGCCATTTCCCCCAGTTGGAGAAAATGTTGCCACCTACCGAGAAATGTGTTTCCATCTGTCAAAAGAGTGGAAAAGAAAAAATAAGTTTGCAGGCATCTTCCAAGTTTTAAAAGGACTCAAAGCCCAAATCAGACCCTCTCCAATGGAAAGTGCTCTGAATAAGCTTTCGAACAACATGTGGAAGTCCAAAAATGGACTCCTAGAACAAAAGGTATGGGCTTATGAAGTTTCGAATATTAAAGCCTCATGAAGGAAAGAATATATGAGGTTCGATATTGGAGAACCAGTGAAATTGGAAATTGGAAATCGCAACAAATAGATCATCGGAGAGATTGGTGTTCGCAATATTGGAGGTTCGATATCGGAGATCACAATATCGGAGGTCTTGGCATATCGGCGATCACACACCGGAGCATCATGGCATATTACTAATCACACACAAGGGTAGTCGGGCATATTGACAATCACACATCGGAGCTCGAAGGAAATCAACACATAAAAATATCGCAACATCGGACAACCTTGTAAATGTCGCGACAAAGGTAATGTAAAGATAGCGTAAAACCAATGCAGGATTGGCTCCAATAACACCGCATGGTGGCATGTAAGTGGTTCCAATAAGCAACAATGGCATTTGATGTCATCTGACGTGGCAGTACAGAAGGACACATTTTAGGAATTTTTAGTGTTTTGAGAGTCCTAAGGGGGCATATATGGGTGTGGCACCCATCGAGAAGTGCCATGTGGAGTGATGATGTCATAGTCGGAGGTTGAGGACATCGAAAACTTACAACACTATATACTTAAAAGTTGCCGACAAAGGGGCTCTGATTATTGGGTTAGCACCACGGTCACAAGGACTAACAGAACCAAAGGCACGGAGCTATGGGCAAGCACCAAGGCCTATCGACGATTGGAGAATTAGTGTGTCCCAACTCCAAAGTTATTTCCCCAATTAGAAACCTCTCATGAGAGTTGCTCTAATGTTTTCCTAACAGATGGCTAAATGGAAATTTAAGACACTCAGACGGAAAGCACTTTACAAAGGAAAGATGGCCCTCGACAGGAGTGTAAAGGCCCTAGTGCCTCAAGGCTAAGCCCCAAGTCATATTCCTTAGTCGTATGGAGAAAATTGAAAGGGGCTAAACAAAAGGGGCCAAGGAACAATGGAACTTGATGTTTTTTAATGTTGTTAAGAACAAAAATCCCAATGAGTAAAAGCTCCGATAGTGTAATACAGGAAGAAGAGAAGGATGAGTTGGTCACCACTGCTAATCGCTCTGAGCTTTAGAAAGTGGGAAGTCAAACAATTAAGAGGAAAGTGCTAGGCACACCCGTTGAGCAGCAAGAGAGGCACATTGGGGTAGAGAATTACTTGGGCATAAGATAGCACTAAGATCTCCAAAGAAGGGTGCACCGGGCCTCAAAAATGCAAAAAAATATTGAAGAAAATTGGGGCTAACGCAAATAAATGGTTCAATCCTCGGGCACTATTGGTAATTAGAGAAATCTTTCCTGCTCTTGCACTGATGCCTTCTTCCGCAGTAGTTCCTTGTACTTCTACCTTGCAAGTGGGCCGCTACTAAGGCTGAAATATACTCGGAACCAAACATAGAGTCTACATCATGGTCCTCCGTAGCTTGTTTGGAAACAAGACCTCATTTTAGTAATGTGGTCTTAGTAATTCCATGAGCATTTGCAGTATAGATGGGATCATGTCGATCTTGGTAGGCAGTACATGAGGAGGAAACCTTGTCGAAGATGCTTCAAGGCTACAAGGGAGGTTCATCTGTCAAGTCAAGGCATTTGGAGGCCAAAGAATCTACTACAGTGTTGTGAGAATGAACCTCATAGTAAAAAGCCTACCAACTTAATCAATTTGAATGAGATGTATTTAAAATGATCGATTTTACTCTAATCATTATTTTGCAACGACATATTTATATAATTCGATTTGCAATTTTAAATGATGTTGGGAGGGTTGGAATTAGCGAAGGAATACATCTTTGATTTATTAGAATTAGAATTTTATATTTGTAATTAAAATTATATTAATATAATAATATATATATTATATATATATATATATATATATATATATAAATTAAATATTAATTTTATTAAAAATTATATTCTTAACACTTTTATAATAATTAAATAATTTCTATTTTCTTTTAGTATTTATTAAAGTCTTATTGTGTGGAGAAGATTTTGTTATGTTGTTTGAATTTCCCCATCTCTTTTATAAAACATGTTATGCATGCATGAGAGAGAGAAAAAACAATCAAATGTGTTTTGTAATGTATTAGAACAAATTTCATCACTATAAAATCTTCAAAATGATTCAATATACATAAAAAAGGAGGATTATATTCTCTCACATGGCAAGATCTCTAGGTTCAACAACATGTGGCCTCGGGTGCACAAGTGACATAATCTTTTCTAGAGAAAACAATGTTATGTGTCTATATGCAAGTGGGTTTGGGTTTTTATGCGTTGTTTATATTATTAATAAATTTATTACGTTGAGAGATCCATTTTACAATCAATATAAGGGAAATGTGTAATACTTTACATACTCAACTTATAATTAAAATATATCTCTTTAAAATAAAAATAAAATAATCAATAAAATAAACAATATAATATGAATAAAAAATATAAAGAAAATCCACATATTTAAGAAACAATAATAAATTGTTAATTTGGCAGGCTTGTATGAAGGAGATATTATCATTTAAGCTTAGAATTGACATGTGATACTTAAAAAATATTAATAGCCAAAAAATTGATGAAGAAAATACTTCATTACTCTCTCTCTTATATATATACACACATGAATATTTATGTTATTTAATATATCTCAATATTAGTCTTTAGAGTTCACTGGGCAAGTTTGTGTTATGTAAAGTATATGAGTAAATATTTATGGTTAACATTCAAAATAAAATAAAAAAAGTCTCACCATATTAATATATATATTAATTTATAACCTTTTAAAAATTATTTATAAACATAAATAATACAAAATAATTTATAATTTTTATAAAATTTTATTAAAATTTATGATTAAAGAAATTAAAAGATATAATATTTATTAACAATAATAAATTTATGCCTCCAATAAAGACTATCTTGACATATGTAAAGACACATTAATATCTAAGTGATTCTAAAGTGGTTTTATCATCTACGGACTAGTAACGGGAAATAAAGATTGATTAAATTAGGAAGATCATAGATACAACTAAGTATAGTTATTAAAATTGTGTGAACTTGACCCATGTCTTTAAGTGGATAAGCCTCACTATTAAGTTATAGTCAAAATGTGCACTCATGCTTCAATAATGTAAAAGCTATGATGTTATGGGACGATACCTTATTGTACGGGCACAATTTACAAGAATTATTTTTTAGATTGCATTTTGTTATTTTTGTTTGATGTTAGTTGATATGTGTGTTTTTCTTTAGAATGACAATAATATCATGTGTTGTAGAGGCACTAGAAAATGAATTCTCAAGTTTGAAAAAATTGGGTTACTGAATACATACTTTAATTAAGGTCATCATCTCCATGACTCACTATTAATGAGCTAGATAAATGTGTTAGAGCATAACCTGGGTAAGGATTCAAGAGGTGAAAGAATAGGGTGTGCCTCAGATAGATTTAAGATATCTCATTTGCGGAGAACGAAGGAAGTAAAAGATATTGGGTTGCCTACCTCAAATCCAATGCAGAAAAGAAATGAAATGAATTCACCGTTAGTTCGGCTGGCATACAAGTGGAAGCTGAATTCACGATTAAATCGATTAATTCATCTGTTCTGAGTGCAGTATGAGTACAAATGGTATTGCAGTACCAAATCAATTCATTATATTGAACGGAAAACATATTTATATTAAATATTAACCAATTCAATGAATCAAATGATAACCTAAGTTCAGTGTTGCTTTGGTTTCCGCTGGAGTGGACGAGGAAGGTATGGTTCCGAAGAAAGTGGCATTTAATTAAAACAAACACACCAGCAAAACAAGACCATTACTGCGAAACCGAGCAAAATACAAAGAGAAAACAAGGCCTTCCGGCAACGAAAAAAATAAAAATAAACTGAAGAGAAGGCTACCATCCACAACACTCAACCACAAATATTCAACCAACAAAAGCAAAATATTGAAAAAAAACCACAAAAATCCGGTCTGGTCCCTTCTTTTCATTGCATGAACTCTAGTTTCAGCTTTTCGGCTTTCTCTGCATCACTTGAAAAAAGGGAACCCATTCCAATGAAATAAAGAGTAAACACAGAGGGCTACCATCCATAACACTCAACCACAAATATTCAACTAACAGAAACAAAATATTAAAAAAAAAAAAACAAAAACCACAAAAATCCAGTCCCTTCTTTTCATTGTATGAACTCCTTTTTTGACATCACTTGAAAAAAGGAAACCCATTCCAATCCTATCCAATGAAGGACAAACATAAAACTATATCATTATTCAGAGAAGTTTAATTAGAATAAAAATTTGCTTGGAAAATAGTAGAAATTTTTATATGATTTTGGTAAAAATTTGATAGGCATTTTGGAAAATGTGGATTATAGTTATTAAATTTTAAAATTTTGGGTGGTAGTGGGTTTTTCTTTTTTACCTAACCACATCCAAGGGCTTATATTAATATCTTTTTTGTTTTCTTAAATACATCAACCCCTTTACTCTCTTTTTTGCTTTTTTGTTATCCAAGTATCTCTCAAGACTAAGTCCCTCTAAATCCCGAGAATGTGGTCCAATAATTTAGTGGAGAATTTTGATTCCCACAAATTTTGTGGTCCAAATCCAAAGACTATATATGTCTGAGAGAAATTCCAAACACAATTTCTTGTAAAAAAACAATTCAAAAATCAACTCACTATATATATCTGAGAATTACACTAGACATAACCACTCAAAGTTCAAGTGCCCACAAATATGGTTCTGGGTGTAATCAAAACAAGCACACAAGAAAAAGAGAGCAATTACGATAAAATAGAAAAAGAGAAAACAAACAAACCCCAAACCAACAATAACAAAAACAAACAAACAAACAAACAAAAAATTACCATACACAACTTTCACCCACAAATTAAAAAATTCAATCAACTAACAAAAGAAAAATATTCAAAACCACAAAAAGCACGCCCATTCTTTACATTCCATGAGATCTAGTTTTTCTGATTTCTTTGGATGAATCATAAAAGATGAACCCATTCTCATCGCAGGAAGTTTAAACATAAAAATGAGCAAACATAAAAATGAGCCCAATTGTAATATTATTTATTATTTATTAACATATAACAACATAAATAAAATTATACGAGTTGTGTCAATATTTGTAAAATTTTATAGTGTCCATATTTGTAAAAAAAAAAAAATTATCAACATATTAGCATTTCGTAGATGTTATTATAGTCATTTTATATCTTTAAGAAAATTGTAAACTCAATTATTATGAGAACATTAAAAAAACATTAGTTATGTGTCAGGGAATGCAAAAATTGAAATCCAATTATTAAAAAAATTAATGATTATGAATTGATGTGATCCAAAGAAGAGAAGACTATTACAATATAAATTTTGAGATAATAGAAATTCATAATAGTAATATATATATATGATTTGAGTATGAAGGTATCATCTACACAAATAAATATTTATTCAATTTTCTAAAAATAATGATTATGAATTGATATGATCAAAAGAACAGAAAAATGCTATAATATAAATTCTGAGATAATGGAAATTCATAATAGCAATATACATGTTGCAAAAATGAAAACTACAAAATTAGTAAAAATAGACACTTACAACACTTTCATCCATTCAAATAACAATACCTGAATCCAATTAACAATACCTGAATCAAATTAACAATCAAGTATCAATTTATATATAATGTTTCTTTTGTAAACCATAATAGTAGAGATTAATCTAGGTAAGAAAAAGTAAAAGATTAATCATATTTAAT
>APFE030834543.1:0-10116 GCA_000404065.3 Pinus taeda
GATGTGAAAACCAGACTCTGGCACACTCTAACCTAGAATTCTTACTTGAAAACCAATTCTTTGGCTGGTAAGAATTCCTTGTTCTATTTGTTTCTTGTTTGACTCATCGATTCAATAATGACTCGAGGACAAGTCAAAGCTTTAGTGGGGGAGAAGCATCAACATTTTTGTTTTCCTTATCTCATCTCCTCATTGTAAATTCTCAAAGAGTTTGTTTCAGCACTTCAGTATTTCAATAAAGAAGTTGTTTTTGTATTTGTTCTAATCAGAGGGACCTGTTCAAGCAATATGCAGTGGGACCTGTTCAGAAGACTATGTTACCAGCACCAACATTAGAGGGACCTGTTCAACAAACATCAAAGGGACCTGTTAAAGACTGCTATCTCAAGCTACTTCAGCAAAGCTTCAACAAGGTTTCAAAGGTTGCTTATCACCGAGGCTCCATCAACACCAAAGATTAAGGAAGCTGTACACATACTCTCCAGATCTCAGAGGGACCTGTTGTATCCAAATTCATCTCAGAAGGGACCTGTTATGGATAGTGAAGATTATTCATATCTGGACAATAAATATCAATCCTACCTATGCATGCCAACTCAACTCTTGATCAACCAACAAAGTGTAATGTATTGTTGTAATTTTTATTTTTAACATTTAAAATTCTTGGATTATTTTAGCGTTAAATATGATGACTATGATTGCTTATGATCAATTTCAAAAACACCCCTATACCCATCACCCTTGTCACATTCCTAATTACTATCATTTCCCAACACACTCTAGCCTATCCCCATACTCCTCCTACAATTTTTAAATCTTCTCCTACACCACCCTTCAAGCCTTGTTATTAACTCCTCATTCTTGAATCGGCCATCAAACCTTATTATCGGTCCAACATTTTCCTAATCGGCCAAGTACCAATGAGCAAGGGACAGGTGGTGAATCATTGGAGAGCCAAGTGTTAAACGATTTCATTCATTGTTTTTGAATCGACCAAGTTATAACATGATCGTTCGACCCAAGTCGACTGATGCAAACAACTATCTGTTATCATCACTCTAGCACTCCATATATGCTTACGACGTTCTCATACTTGTACCTATACAACCCAGTACAGCTCCTCTGTCTTTGTAATATGAATGTGCTCTGAATTATCATTATAGTGAATTGGGTCAAGTCGGTTGTTAAAGTTTCATTTCATTCTCAGTTTGTAAAAAGGGCGTTACCATACAAGTAATTCAAACGTTGTGATTTCAAAGAAGGCCGAGAACAACAGGTGCTATGAAGGGAGAGCATAGTAATTGGGCTCACGAGTTTCCACCTCCCCCATAATCCAAGGACATTCATTCGGTCGCTGCCTAAGCCATTGAAGAAGCTGACCCCGAGAACAGAGGGTGCTACCAGGTCGGTTGGGTGGAGCGAAAAACAGAGGTAACAAATCAAGATACCCTTGTTGAATTATTAAGCATAAACAAAGAGGGTTAGAATAGGAGTTTCTTTGTCAAAATGACTAATAGACCAGATCCTAATACATTTGATAGTTCCCAGTATCATGATGACTGTATTACAATTTTATGGGAAAAACAATGGTTACCCTTCCTATAGAAGTTTAATGGGAACAATGAAGAAGTAACTAAGCAGTTTGCATTTAAATTTAATGGAGAGAAAGCATTGATAGGCAACTTCTCTTTTAGGATTTTAGAAGACACCATAACACAAACCTTGGGGATCAGCCCAGAAGGAGAAAAATATTTCAAAACAAAACAATTCAAGGAAAAATCATGGACCCAATTCAAGTCTAGGTCAAGGGTTTCATCTGTTACCTGGAAAAAGGGTGTCCCTAGGAGCTGGCTGATGCACCCATGGGATGAAATGGTATATATTATTCAGAAATTTGTTACGTGTGAGGGTCGTTATAGCATAGTCTATTTATATCACTTCAAAATTCCGTTACACTTAAAAGGGAAATGCTCCATTAGTCTACCCTACTTCCTCTTACAAAGTTTGAATAAGATGTCAAAAACTATTCAAAAGCAAAAGGGTAATGAGGATAAAAGCTTGTATCATTTTGGGTTAGTTAAAATTTTAATTGAATTTGAAGTGCAGAAGAGGGGAAAAACATGGAAGGAATTTTTGGTTGCTAATCAAATCAAAGATGGAGAAGATGAACAGGAACAACAAGAGCACTCAAGATTTATGCTTGACATTGATGAGGAAATCCCTGTGCGCAAGTCAAGCAATGTCCCTCCACATAGGAGTAGTGTAAGGACGAGAAAGATGAGGCAAGAAGCTGCCCAGAAAATTGAGCAAGACAAGATTTTCACTACATATACAAGAAGATCAAGGAGAATACAAAAGACCCAGACACAAGAAGATCAACCAGAGTCAAATGCACATGCATCGATGGACATTGAGAGCAGTGCTCATTCACAGCCTGGACCGGAAGCCGAAATGGAAGTTGAGAGTAACAACAGGAAAGGGAAAGAGTCACCACCTGCAAACAAGAAACAAAGGAGGTTAGAAAAACAAATTGAAAAGTTAAAAGAAGAACTGATGGAGGCCAACATGCTAGAGAAGGTCATCAAGAGGGAGAATGAAATTTTGAGAGCTCAGAGTAAAAAGACTCAGCAGAAAAATGAGAAGCTAAAGGAGCAAATCAAAGAACTAAAGGCTAAACAAACCAACATTTGCAAGTGGGCAACCAAATGGTATACTCAAAACAAAGCTCTCAAAGAGAAATACAAGAATTTGAAACATGAGCTCCACATTCAGAAGGATTCCCAAGCTCAGAAGAATATAGATGCATTGTTACAGGTAGCAGAGGCACAGGAAGGAATAGAGTATAAAGGAAGCACATCAGGATTAGCATGAGGACATGCTAAATCATTGAGCTTGGGGGAGATGTTGGTACCACTTCATTGCCATCCTTTTCTTCTAGAAATCTATCAATTGTCTATCTTTTTCTCCCATAAACCCCTCATATCCATCAAAATTGATTAATCAATAGCATTATAGTTGTTAGTTTACATTAAATTTAATTTGTGAATTTTTATGTTAAAAATTAGGAATTTTCAACAAAAAGATTAGAGGATGTCATGACTTCCTGTAAATGGTTTATGATGTGACACGTGGCATGGCAGGCAAGTCAAAGCAATGGATAGGAACGTGATCTGGAATGTACATGCATGGTGAAAAGTTGATTCAACAACAAATCTAACGCTTCTGGATATGCGCTCAATGTTGGTCAAACCCAGTCTTTTTGGTCACAAAGGCAGCAAAAAGCCATGGCTTCCCAAACTGATTTCGTTTTGCTTTTGGAAATCGGTTTAGATTAGAAAGGACAAAAATCACTCTTTTGTAAACGCAGAAACATCTGCTTAATGTATGTACATTCGATTTAGATAGGAGACAAGAAGATAAAGACTGTGTATTGTATTGTTTCAAGGACAATTATTATCTCTGTGTACTGTTCTAGAACGCTGCTCTTGTATGTGATTTCAATCTTCAGAACTTAATTATAGTCACCGTTTTACTCCAACAGTGCTTATGCGTTAACATTATCGTTGCTTGAGGTTTCTTAAGTGTGCCATTGAAGCGTGGACAGGCCCTACGTGGATTGGTATACTGTTAATTTCATTTCCATAGCGTTTTCGAATTTGAATAGTGTGCATAGTGTTTAATATTATTTCCTTGACTGTGAGTTTATTGATTTGATTAGAAATTCTTGCAAATGATATTCATGGTGATAGCTTGAAGATTTGATTGCTAGATCATTGAACAATATCTTGTAAAAGATTTGATCGATCATCAGATTTCAAAGCATCTCTGTAGACTTTGTTTTCATGCATTTAAAATTCAATGTGCTTTTGATTTTCATGAATGTTTAGTGTGTTAGCTGGAAAGAGCTTTTGTGTATAATATCCTTGTAAGAGGATTGAAAACTCAGTCTAGCAATACACTGTATCTTTAGGACAGTTAGATAAATTAGGTGATCTGAGTGTTAAGGTGAGAGGAAACATATTTCAACCTCCTGTAAAGGAGTGTTGTAGCCTATCACAGTACACACTTAGTTAGGGATCCTTTTATGTCTATAGATTTTAGACACGTGCCTCTAAGTTTACCTACCTTGGTTGATATTAAATCTAGTCTAATCTAGCACCCTATATTGGCCACTACAGTGCTCCTGCCCACCGCTTCAACCGCCTTGTGTATACGAGTTGCAGGCATACCGCCCACTTAGGGGTCACCTCACCCAGCTCGTCGCGGCCCCTGACTGGCTTGTCTGCCTACCATGTGACTGGCCCATCCATCTGCAGTTTCACCCTCCTGCGACTCTGTTTGCCCGACTTATGACCCAACTCTCCCTCCCTCATGCAGCTCTGTTTGCCCAACCTGCGACCCAACTTGCCTGCCCGACCTGCGGTTTCGTCCAATCGCCGACTTGCAGTCCGTCTCACCCACGCTATGGCCTTCAACTCTCGACTCTATGATTCGGCCTTGGCCATTGCCTGCACTTTGCCATTTTCTTATGTGCCCAAGTCTATACCTCGCTATCTCCTTAGCTTGCCCTTAGAAGACTTGTGTTGATTTGATGATCGTCTCGTCCATCCAACGCTCTCCCATATATATGCTAAATCGTGGATGAAGCATGGGTCCGACCTGCCTATTCAGTTAGCTCACTCACTCATCACGTCGGCTCGCCCTCACTTACCTCGTCCCTTGCCCATATTGCCGCCCCAACGGGTGCACATGCCCAGCGTGCATGGTATAAGGCGCCTTCACCCAAAGTTCACCATACCTAGTCGAATTCCCAAATATTGTTTTTCGACACCTCCATTGGCTAGTCGCACCTTGCCAAATCGTCCCAACATCGTACAAAATGTCGCACCCGACGCGCCCATTCACCAACTCGTCGCACTGCCGACTCGTTTCTCACCTAGCTTGTTGCACACAACCGGGAGCGCTTTCCGAAGTCATTTCACATTGCAAGTCACGACTCGTGGGCTTGACAGAGGGTGTAAGGACTTGCAGTCCTTGGACGCGCTCCGGGTGAAGTGTGATGACAAATAACGAAGGAACGAGCTCGGACCATCAACACAGAGGTGTTATGCGATAAGTAGGAGGGGAGAGCGATGGGTATATGTATGCGTGGGAGCGTGGATGAACCACCCATGGGCCAACCAACAAGTGAAGCATTTGGATGATGGTTGACAGGATGTTTAGTAGCATATGCAATGGAGTTTGAGGGCATAGGAAAGTCGGCTGGGTAGCCACAACCTTACCTTACTACCCGTATAAAATAGCAAGGCACAGAGCTCATTCGAACACACAACAATGACTTTGCTCATGTAAAGAAGTGTGCATATCTAGAGGTGGACGCAGCAAGAGGAAGGCGCAGTTTAGAAGATGCGCCCATTCTTGGGCAAGGCCGTACGAAGGTGAAACGCACATTTTGGTTTTGGGTGAAGGGCGTGGGTAGGGTCGCCCGCCGGTTGGAGTGAGGCGTGCACGGGTGTGGCGCCCAGTGATATGTAGGAGTGCCCGATGGTGAAACGTTGGTGAGCGCCCGTTTTGTGCGACGACTTGGCACGAGTTCTTGGGTGACTCGGGTGAGTGCCCACCCGTCGTGCAAGTGTGCATGGTGTGACTTTTGGTGAAGTGTTGAGATTGTTAATGGAGGAGTGTCTCGTGTAGAGGCACCCGTGTGTGGTGACTTGGAGGCACGCCCAAGTTGGGCAAACAACATGATCATGTGACAAGGTGAACGAAGGGTTGGTGAGTCGTGCGGCGACCGTGCGGAGGTGCCGACGAGCTAGGCAACTGAGTTTTGCCGAAGATTTTAAATTTGGCTAAGTATGAAACTTGGGGTTTCCAAGTATACTTGTAAAGCTTGTAACTTGTAAAAGACTGTATAATATATTATCGGGCAGACTCATTGTTCAGGGAGTTACCCCGCCCTTTATACTATGCAATTCTGTTCTTCATGTATAATTGTTGATGTTAATGAATGTGTATGGGTGTTCATTGCTATAAATGAAACATTAATAATACTTGGTTGCGAAACACAAACTAAGTAGGAGTAAGTGGTTAGGCATAGTCCACGGACATAAGTATTGGTGAAAAGAAAGTGTTCGGTGGTGCCGCACCTCGCCAAACATGGTTGAAAGACTACCGTCAGCCTGTAGGCGTGGCAGGTGGTATCAGAGCTCGCTGATGACCGGTTTGACGATGAAGTGTTGATCCCACTGCACTATCGTGACAGTTGGTATCAAAGCTAGTCTGAAGACTTGGAGGAGTCTTGCACGAAGCTAGGTAGAGCAAGTGTTTCCACACACTTGGAAGCTTGGAATTGAAGACAGTGAAGCAGGTACTTGTAGGTGAAGGAAGCTGTTTCACACAAGTGGAATAAGGGCTGGTTGCAGGCATCTTAGTGAAGCTGTTGGATGGTTGAAACTAGATTGCAAAGAAGAAGGAAGCTGTTAGCAATGGTAGCTGAATCTCAGGCTGGGTCTAGTCACGGTGCGAAGGACACTACTCTTGGGTTCATTGAAAAAGTGTTGGAGAAGATGGAGGACATGGAAGCCTTTTGGACTAAGAAGATGGAATTGATCGAGAGAGATCAAGAGGCCAATTCGAAGATGAAGGAAGAGCTCGAGGAACTCTGGACTCAACACGAGTACACTGATCTTATGTGTACACAACTTGAAGTAAGGGTCAAGGAGGTTGAAGAGGTAAGAGACTGAGGTCTTGCAGAGATCGTGGACTTGCAGGAATCTCTTGACGAAGCCAGAGATGAGATCGCAGTGTTGAAGAAGGCCGTGAGGCATAAATTAGGTGGAGGAGTGCCTCATATGAAAGTCAAAGAACCAGAATCTTACGATGGTACAAGGAGTGCAAAGACTCTTGGCAACTTTCTATGGGACATGGAACAATACTTGGAACGATTGGGTCTATCTGATGATGAGACGAAGGTCAAGGTAGCTGCTCAGTTCTTGACAAAGGATGCTAAAATGTGGTGGCGAAGACGGATGGATAAGATTGCTAATAGCAGTGTTGGTGACATTACTTCGTGGGATGAGATGAAGAAAGCTTTGCAGATCCATTTCAGTCCTCAAGATGAAACGTGGGAAGCAAGGATGAAGATAAAGTTCATAAGCAGACAGGGAACCTTCAGACATATCAGTGAGAGTTTGCAAGTGCGGTTCTGGAACTTCCTGACATGGCGGAGAGGGACAAGGTGTTCAATTTCATTATTGGATTGAAGCCTTGGGCACACAATGAAGTGAAGAGGCAGAGGATTAGAACACTTGAAGAGGCTTTTGCTGCTGTGGACAGGTTGGTGGAGCATTATGATGAGACTTCTGATGATAGGAAGAAGAAGTCCGATAAGCCAAAAGAGAAGAAGAAAGAGGATGCTTCGATATCGGATGATAAGTTGAAGACGAAGAAAGCCTTGAAGTGTTGGATATGTGCTGAACCACATACGGTGAAGAATTTTCCTTCTAGACCGAAAGTGGCTGCGATTGCACAATCTAATGGGAAGAATGAAGAAGCTTATGTGGGGATGATGCAGATACTTGGTGCTGCTGCTGCTACAGAGGTGATCTCTCGGAGGGATCCTGAGAGGAACAAGTTGGAGTATGTTCGGATAAAGGTTGGAGATGTTGATATACTCACTATGGTGGATAGTGGGGCCTCTCACAACTTCATGGGAGAAGATACTACGAGAAGGATTGGGCTGAAATTTGTACCGGTGAAGGCACAGGTGAAGACAATCAATTCTCCTCCTGAGTGTGTTCTTGGTGTAGCTGAAAAAGTGAACACAACACTTGGTGAATGGATAGGGAAGGTCGACTTCACTATAGTGTGAATAGATGACTATGAAGTTGTGCTGGGAATGGAATTCTTGAAACAGTTTGATGCTATGATTGTTCCACATTTGAAGAGGCTGTACATTTACGATGGAAGGGAGGATGTACCCATTGGTGTACCAACAATTGGAGTGACAAAGCCTGATTGTAAGTTGGCAGTGATGCAAATGGAGGATGAGAAGTGGATGGAAGAGATGAGTAATCAATTGTCTATGGTTGAGACAAAGCTTACCAAACAGTCATTGGTCATCAAGACTCTTTCTGATAGTATCTTGGATGGGTCAAGAAGGCTAGAAGTGGTCGAGGATGATGATGATGATGATGATGAGGCATATGTGAGGCCGAATGTTTGGGAGGAGGATCGGGTCACTTATCTACATAGGATGGAGATAGAAGAACCTGATAGATGGATTTAGTTGATTAGTGAGGGTGAGCCTTCAGGCTCTACTCCCTCCACATCTTCTTAGATGGGAAAGAAGATGGGGCTCATTGTTAGCTGCTCATGGTAGTGAGTCCTTAAAACAGATTGAGCAGGTATGACAGATGGTGCAGGGATGGCTTGGCATCAAGCATCATGACATGTTGCAGATGGGATGGAGTTTCCATGGACCTGAGCATGGTGAGATTCTTGGGGAGTCCAGGATGTGGCAGAATCCGAGATAGACTGGTAAAGGCATAAGGATGTTCACTCTCATGGCTTGAGTGTGATAGTTGGATTAGCTACCCAACTAGTTCAAACATGGGGTCTGGAAGTGTGCAGAGATATGTTGATATCAGGCTGATTTGAGGTGGTGTTCAACATGGAGAGATGTTGGCATCAGGCAGACGAGGAGGAAATTTCACAAGATGGGGACGACACATGATGAAGATGGGAGTTCTACATATGTTGCAGGGATGTTTGCAGTATGTGGAGGAGTTGACATTATGGACCGAGGATGAGACAAACATTGTTGATCTTGGTGGATGGTTACCAGGATGGTATGTTGTTAAGCACGACAACGACTTCAGGTGGAGGAGGATGTAAGGACCTGCAGTCCTTGCATGCGCTCCAGGTGAAGTGCGATGACAAATAACGAAGGAACGAGCTCGGACCAACAACGCGAAGGTGTTATGCGATGCGTAGGAGGGGAGAGCGATGGGTATATGTATGCGTGGGAGCGTGGATGAACCACCCACGGGCCAACCAACAAGTGAAGCATTTGGATGATGGCCCACAAGACGTTTAGTAGCATATGCGATGGAGTTTGAGGGCGTAGGCAGGTCGGTTGGGTAGCCACGACTTTGCCTTACCGCCTGTATAAACTAGCAAGGCGCATAGCTCATTTGAACACACAACAATGACTTCGCTCATGTAAAGAAGTGTGCATATCTAGAGGTGGATGCAGCAAGAGGAAGGTGTAGTTTAGGAGATGCACCCATTCTTGGGCGAGGCCGCATGAAGGTGAAATGCACATCTTGGTTTTCGGTGAAGGGTGCGGGTGGGGACGACCGCCGGTTGGAGTGAGGCATGCATGGGTGTGGCGCCCGGTGATGTGTAGGAGTGCCCGACAATGAAACGTTGCTGAGCGCCCGTTTTGTACGACGACCTGGCACGGGTTCTTCGGTGACTCGGGTGAGCACCCGCCCATCGTGCAAGTGTGCACGATGTGACTTTTGGTGAAGTGTTGAGATTGTGAACGGAGGATTGTCTCGTGTAGAGGTGCCCGTGTGTGGCGACTTGGAGGCGCGCCCAAGTTGGGCAAACAACACGATCGTGCAACAAGGTGAACGAAGGGTTGGTGAGTCGTGCGGCGACCATGTGGAGGTGCCGACGAGCTAGAAAACCGAGTTTTGCCAAAGATTGTAAATTTGGCTAAGTATGAGACTTGGGGTTTCCAAGTATACTTGTAAAGCTTGTAACTTGTAAAAGACTATATAATATATTATCGGGCAGACTCATTGTTCAGGGAGTTGCGCCTCCCTTTATACTGTGCAATTGTGTTCTTCATGTATAATTGCTGATGTTAATGAATGTGTATGGGTGTTCATTGGTATAAAGGAAACATTAATAATACTTGGTTGTGAAACAAAAACTAAGTAGGAGTAAGTGGTTAGGCATAGTCCACGAACATAAGTATTGGTGAAAAGAAAGTGTTCGGTGGTGCCGCACCTCGCCAAGCGCAGTTGAAAGACTACCGCCGCCCTGGGGGCGTGACAGAGGGGGTGGGGAGGGAGAGAGAGGTGGTGGGGTTGGGCGGAGCGAGGG
>APFE030834545.1:2635-40672 GCA_000404065.3 Pinus taeda
GCTGCACTATCATTGCCCATCTTGATGTTTTTCAGTTTCTCCTTCAGAACCATTTTCCGGTTCTCATTGGTACTCTGGTAGAGATTGGACAATGCTGTCCACATCTCATGGGCATTGCTCTTTCCTCTCACATGAGGAAGGCAATGGTCTTTCAATCGGGTCAATTCCCTAATTCAAGGTACGAAGTCGCTCATCCATCCGATGGGTGAGGTGGCCTATCCTGATTAGAGAGAGTGCGAACGTGGCAAGAGAATGTCTAAAGAGCAACCACATAGACTAATCTACATGTCAGTTTCAGTTTGAAAGCAGTATAGACTGTTGCTGGGTATCTGGTTGTAAGTCAAAGTTGCAATAAAAGCTGACGACGCTAGTGAACCAACACCAATGGATCTTAGATCTCTCTTACAAAACTAATTATTTCTCTTATGATAACATTGGTTGCATTTTTCCTAGAAGAGTAACATGTAGTTTCGAAAATTTATATATTTTTGGATGTAACATGGAATATAAATGGTTTGGAATCAAGTTGGATGACAAGTTCATGCCTTCAACTTTTTAGTTTATTTTTTGTTAGAATTTTAATATTTTATTTTGTACTCTAAAAGATGAATACATGAAATGCAAAATGGATCATCCCTCTTTATATTAAAACTCAAAGACAAGTATGTTTCATATTATGATAAATTTTTACATTCAAATCTCCAGTTCAACATTTTTTATTCTAATATCTGATTATATATCTATTGTAGATGCCTTGTTCGAGCGAGCATGAGTAAGTGAAATACAAAATGGAGTGTCTATAGTTATATAACAGACTCTAGAGGAGGTATGTTTGCTATTATGAATAATTATTGGTTTTGAAATACACTTACCATTACCATTACTATCTGTGTTTGTATTTTAATTTTATTCACCCCACTCTTTTCCTTTTAGCCAAGGAGAAGAAACTGTAGCAGCGATAATGTGCAAAGGGGGTGTTTGCAATTTTCTGTTTGTTGTTGTCTACATGTTTTGTTTTTGTTGAGTTTGAGCATAGTCATGTTTGTTGTTGTACTCGTTTCGCTTTGTTTCACACCATTTTCTCATTTCTTGTAGTTTGGTCTTGGTTTTGTTTATTGGATGTGATATAGGAAAGGAAGGCAGAAAGGAAAGAAATTGAAAGAGATAAGCTTGAGGTTATCATTCATAAATGAAGGTGAATTACCTTAACTGTATGCAATGCATTTCACTCACAATTACTTTTCGTTTATTTGTGAATCTTTTTGCTTGCTTTTCAATTTATTATATATTTTATATGTGGTTTCACACTCAACTATATTGATCTATGTTGTGTCGTGAGCAACCACAATCGTATAGCTTATGAAGGTCAAGGTGAAGATACCATAGACATTCTAGCAACACAACTTGGGCAATTGGTGAGCCATATTTTTTCCTACATAAGAATATTCGTTACTCGACTGAAATATTTGTTCTTTGCGAATCATTTTATCTTTTTGTCATGGCTTCAAGATAGTATGATCTTGTTAATGTGTGTGAGAATTGAGATTGTCTAAGAACTTTTGTACGAAATAATTGGAAATGTTATATTGAGTTTGACATTTTCAGGGCTTATTGTACGTGGAGGGAGCTGCTATAACATTAGCCAAAGGTGAATAGGTGTGTTAATGATTAATTTGTTGCTTTGTATATTTGTTATTCATATTCTTTCGTGGTTTATTTGTGGTGTCATATATAATATTACTTTGTGCAGTGAGTTACTATAGTTGCAGTGTCTGGGATGGTGTAGTTCATGTTTACTTGCTCCACATCACATGGACACCCGCACACATTGTGACTTGTAGAGGAGGTGGGTAAGGTTGAGTAGATAAGCATACTGACCCAATCAGCCAATCAATGATCGTGCTAAATTACAACACTATTGCCTTGTTGACTCTAGGATTTTGGGTGTTCAATATGTTTAGATATGCTTAATTTTATTTTCTAAACAAGTTACAGCTTATGAAAACATTGTTTCTATTACTCGTAGTAGAAGTACATGTAGTTTAGAAAATTTATATATATTTTTAGATATAATACTTAATATAATTGGACTCGAACTAAGTTGCATGACAAGTTCATACATTCAGACACTCTAGTTCAAATTTTCTTAGAAATCTAATGTTTTATTGTGTATCTAGTGCAAATGGCTTGTAGCATTGAACATGAATACATGAAACAGAAAATGGACTCTTTCGTTTTATATAATAATCTTAAACAAATGTGTGTTTCTTATTATGCTTAATTATTGTGTTCGATTGTTTAAGTTAACCATTCTACTATCTTATTTTGTATTTGTTGTAGATGGTTTGTTTTGATTAGCACAAGCAAGAGGAATAGACAATAGAGTGTTCAACGTTATAAATCAAACTCTTGGGGAGGTTCGTTTCCTATTATGAATAATTATTGGTTTTGAAATATGCTTACCATTACTAATTGTGTGTATATTTTAACCTTATTCAACCCACTTTTTTTTTTTTTTTTTCCTTTCAGGAGAGGAGAGCACATTGTGGCAGAGGTGATATGTAACGGGGATATTTGCAATTTTTCTTTGTTCTTGTCTGCATGTTTTGTTTTCTGAATTTGAGCATGGCCATGCTTTGCGTTGTACTCTTTTTCTTTCGTGGTTTTTTTTTGTGATCATTTTTTGTGGTTGGACTTGGCTTCATTTGTTGGGTGTGTTGTACTTGTTTTCCTTTTATTTATTTATTTTTTATGTTTTTTGTAGTTTGGTCTTGTTTTCATTTGTTGGGTGTGCAAAAAGAAATGAAGGAAGAAGAATGGAAGGTTATTCTTCATAAATGAAGGTAAGTCAACATACCTAAAGCAATGCATTTCACTTAAAAAATATCACCTTAAAAGTATTTTTTGCTAATTTGTGGCTCCATTTGTTTGTTATTCAATTTATTATGTGTTATCTATGTTCATAATCAACTATATTGATCTTCTTTATGTATTGAAGATCTACAATTGTACAGTCTACGAAGGTGAATCGGAATATGCATTAGACATTCTATAAATGTGGCATAGAGGATGGGTGAGTCGTAACTATCTTCTACAAAATACTGTTGTGCTTTAATATCCTGAAATATTTGTTGTTTGCACAAGTTTTATCATTTTTCCTAGTTTTGAGGTAGTATTATATGGTTTATGGGTGCGAGATTCAAGATTTTTCCTAGAACTTTGATATGAAATAAATGGAAAACTTATACTGGGGTTCCCATGTTCAGGGTTTATTGTTCATGATTGCCATCGCTATAATATTAGCGAAGGGAGGTTAGGTATGTGTATAGTTGATTCATTGCTCTATGTATTTGTTATTTGAGCTCTCATGGTTTATTTGTGATCTAATATATAAATTTTACTTTGTGCAGTGACTACATCTGTAGTGTGGGAGGGTGGAGTGGAGAAGATACTTTAGGCAGTGGAGATGCCACACAAAAGATGGGTGAGTCATGTTGTTTTCCAACAAAATAGTGTTATTATTATTTGTTTGCTTGACGTTTTCTCCTTCTAGCATGGTCCTCGAGTAGTACCACTGAATTAGTTGTTTGATGGTATGTTTAAATTTATATGCTTTCTTGTCCCACATCACATGCACATCCCCACACGACCCTTCAACTAATCGACCACATTGTTAATGGACAACACTATTGCCTTGTGGCCCCTATGATTTTGGGTGTTCAATAAATTTAAAATATGCTTAGATCTCTCTTACAAAACTAATTATTTCTCTTATGATAACATTGGGTGCATTTTTCCTAGAAGAGTAACATGTAGTTTCAAAAATTTATATATTTTTGGATGTAACATGGAATATAAATGGTTTGGAATCAAGTTGGATGACAAGTTCATGCCTTCAACTCTTTAGTTTATTTTTTGTTAGAATTTTAATATTTTACTTTGTACTCTAAAAGATGAATACATGAAATGCAAAATGGATCATCCCTCTTTATATTAAAACTCAAAGACAAGTATGTTTCATATTATGATAAATTTTTACATTCTAATATCTGATTATATATCTATTGTAGATGCCTTGTTCCAGTGAGCATGAGTAAGTGAAATACAAAATGGAGTGTCTATAGTTATATAACAGACTCTAAAGCAGGTATGTTTGCTATTATGAATAATTATTGGTTTTGAAATACACTTACCATTACCATTACTATCTGTGTTTGTATTTTAATTTTATTCACCCCTCTTTTCCTTTCAGCCAAGGAGAAGAAACTGTAGCAACGATAATGTGCAAAGGGGGTGTTTGCAATTTTCTGTTTGTTGTTGTCTACATGTTTTGTTTTTGTTGAGTTTGAGCATAGTCATGTTTGTTGTTGTACTCGTTTCGCTTTGTTTCACACCATTTTCTCATTTCTTGTAGTTTGGTCTTGGTTTTGTTTATTGGATGTGATATAGGAAAGGAATGCAGAAAGGAAAGAAATTGAAAGAGATAAGCTTGAGGTTATCATTCATAAATGAAGGTGAATTACCTTAACTATATGCAATGCATTTCACTCACAATTACTTTTCGTTTATTTGTGAATCTTTTTGCTTGCTTTTCAATTTATTATATATTTTATATGTGGTTTCACACTCAACTATATTGATCTAGTTTGTGTCGTGAGCAACCACAATCGTATAGCTTATGAAGGTCAAGGTGAAGATACCATAGACATTCTAGCAACACAACTTGGGCGATTGGTGAGCCATACTTTTTCCTACATAAGAATATTGTTCGTTAATCGACTGAAATATTTGTTCTTTGCGAATCATTTTATCTTTTTGTCATGGCTTCAAGATAGTATGATTTTGTTAATGTGCGTGAGAATTGAGATTGTCTAAGAACTTTTGTACGAAATAAAGGGAAATGTTATATTGAGTTTGAGATTTTCAGGGCTTATTGTACGTGGAGGGAGCTGGTATAACATTAGCCAAAGGTGAATAGGTGTGTTAATGATTAATTTGTTGCTTTGTATATTTATTATTCATTTTCTCTCGTGGTTTATTTGTGGTGTCATATATAATATTACTTTGTGCAGTGAGTTACTATAGTTGCAGTGTCTAGGATGGTGCAGTGCATGTTTACATGCTCCACATCACATGGACACCCGCACACATTGTGGCTTGTAGAGGAGGTGGGTAAGGTTGAGTAGATATGCATACTGACCCAATCAACCAATCAATGATTGTGCTAAATTACAACACTATTGCCTTGTGGACCCTAGGATTTTGGGTGTTCAAGATGTTTAGATATGCTTAATTTTATTTTCTAAAAAGTTACAGCTTATGAAAACATTGTTTCTATTACTCGTAGTAGAAGTACATGTAGTTTAGAAAATTTATATATATTTTTAGATATAATACTTAATATAATTGGACTCGAACTAAGTTGCATGACAAGTTCATACCTTCAGATGCTCTAGTTCAAATTTTCTTAGAAATCTAATGTTTTATTGTGTATCTAGTGCAAATGGCTTGTAGAATTGGACATGAATACATGAAACAGAAAATGGACTCTTTCGTTTTATATCATAATCTTAAACAAATGTGTGTTTCTTATTATGCTTAATTATTGTGTTCGATTGTTTAAGTTAACCATTCTAATATCTTATTTTGTATTTGTTGTAGATGGTTTGTTTTGATGAGCACAAGCAAGAGGAATAGACAATAGAGTGTTCAACGTTATAAATGGGGAGGTTCGTTTCCTATTATGAATAATTATTGGTTTTGAAATATGCTTACCATTACTAATTGTGTGTATATTTTAACCTTATTCAACCCACTTTTTTTTTTTTCCTTTCAGGAGAGGAGAGCACATTGTGGGAGAGGTGATATGTAATGGGGATATTTGCAATTTTTCTTTGTTCTTGTTTGCATGTTTTGTTTTCTGAATTTGAGCATGGCCATGTTTTGCGTTGTGCTATTTTTCTTTCGTGGTTTTTTTTTTGATCATTTTTTGTGGTTGGACTTGGCTTCATTTGTTGGGTGTGTTGTACTTGTTTTCCTTTTATTTATTTATTTTTTATGTTTTTTGTAGTTTGGTCTTGTTTTCATTTGTTGGGTGTGGAAAAGGAAATGAAGAAGAATGGAAGGTTATTCTTCATAAATGAAGGTATGTCAACATACCTAAAGCAATGCATTTCACTTAAAAAATATCACTTAAACGTATTTTTTGCTAATTTGTGGTTCCATTTTTTTGTTATTCAATTTATTATGTGTTATCTATGTTCATAATCAACTATATTGATCTTCTTTATGTATTGAAGATCTACAATTGTACAGTTTACGAAGGTGAATCGGAATATGCATTAGACATTCTACAAATGTGGCATAGAGGATGGGTTAGTCGTAACTATCTTCTACAAAATACTGTTGTGCTTTAATATCCTGAAATATTTGTTGTTTGCACAAGTTTTATCATTTTTCCTAGTTTTGAGGTAGTATTATATGGTTTATGGGTGCGAGATTCAAGATTTTTCCTAGAACTTTGATATGAAATAAATGGAAAACTTATACTGGGGTTCCCATGTTCAGGGTTTATTGTTCATGATTGCCATCGTTATAATATTAGCGAAGGGAGGTTAGGTATGTGTATAGTTGATTCATCGCTCTATGTATTTGTTATTTGAGCTCTCATGGTTTATTTGTGATCTAATATATAAATTTTACTTTGTGCAGTGACTATATCTGTAGTGTGGGAGGGTGGAGTGGAGAAGATAGTTTAGGCAATGGAGATGCCACACAAAAAATGGGCGAGTCATGTTGTTTTCCAACAAAATAGTGTTATTATTATTTGTTTGCTTGACGTTTTCTCCTTCTAGCATGGTTCTCGAGTAATACCACTGAATTAGTGGTTTGACGGTATGTTTAAATTTATATGCTTTCTTGTCCCACATCACATGCATATCCCCACACGACCCTTCAACTAATCGACCACATTGTTAATGGACAACACTATTGCCTTGTGGCCCCTATGATTTTGGGTGTTCAATAAATTTAAAATATGCGTAGATCTCTCTTACAAAACTAATTATTTCTCTTATGATAACATTGGTTGCATTTTTCCTAGAAGAGTAACGTCTAGTTTCAAAAATTTATATATTTTTGGATGTAACATGGAATATAAATGGTTTGGAATCAAGTTGGATGACAAGTTCATGCCTTCAACTCTTTAGTTTATTTTTTATTAGAATTTTAATATTTTATTTTGTACTCTAAAAGATGAATACATGAAATGCAAAATGGATCATCCCTCTTTATAATAAAACTCAAAGACAAGTATGTTTCATATTATGATAAATTTTTACATTCTAATATCTGATTATATATCTATTGTAGATGCCTTGTTCCGGCGAGCATGAGTAAGTGAAATACAAAATGGAGTGTCTATAGTTATATAACAGACTCTAGAGGAGGTATGTTTGCTATTATTAAGAATTATTGGTTTTGAAATACACTTACCATTACCATTACTATCTGTGTTTGTATTTTAATTTTATTCACCCCATTCTTTTCCTTTCAGCCAAGGAGAAAAAACTGTAGCAACCATAATGTGCAAAGGGGGTGTTTGCAATTTTCTGTTTGTTGTTGTCTACATGTTTTGTTTTTGTTGAGTTTGAGCATAGTCATGTTTGTTGTTGTACTCGTTTCGCTTTGTTTCACACCATTTTCTCATTTCTTGTAGTTTGGTCTTGGTTTTGTTTATTGGATGTGATATAGGAAAGGAAAGCAGAAATGAAAGAAATTGAAAGAGATAAGCTTGAGGTTATCATTCATAAATGAAGGTGAATTACCTTAACTATATTCAATGCATTTCACTCACAATTACTTTTCGTTTATTTGTGAATCTTTTTGCTTGCTTTTCAATTTATTATATATTTTATATGTGGTTTCACACTCAACTATGTTGATCTGCGTTGTGTCGTGAGCAACCACAATCGTATAGCATATGAAGGTCCAGGTGAAGATACCATAGACATTCTAGCAACACAACTTGGGCGATTGGTGAGCCATATTTTTTCCTACATAAGAATATTGTTCGTTAATCGACTGAAATATTTGTTCTTTGCGAATCATTTTATCTTTTTGTCATGGCTTCAAGATAGTATGATCTTGTTAATGTGCGTGAGAATTGAGATTGTCTAAGAACTTTTGTACGAAATAGAGGGAAATGTTATATTGAGTTTGACATTTTCAGGGCTTATTGTACGTGGAGGGAGCTGCTATAACATTAGCCAAAGGTGAATAGGTGTGTTAATGATTAATTTGTTGCTTTGTATATTTGTTATTCATTTTCTCTCGTGGTTTATTTGTGGTGTCATATATAATATTACTTTGTGCAGTGAGTTACTATAGTTGCAGTGTCTGGGATGGTGCAGTGCATGTTTACTTGCTCCACATCACATGGAGACCCGCACACATTGTGGCTTGTAGAGGAGGTGGGTAAGGTTGAGTAGATAAGCATACTGACCCAATCTACCAATCAATGATCGTGCTAAATTACAACACTATTGCCTTGTGGACCCTAGGATTTTGGGTGTTCAATATGTTTAGATATGCTTAATTTTATTTTCTAAAAAAGTTACAGCTTATGAAAACATTGTTTCTATTACTCGTAGTAGAAGTACATGTAGTTTAGAAAATTTATATATTTTTTAGATATAATACTTAATATAATTGGACTCGAATTAAGTTGCATGACAAGTTCATACCTTCAGACGCTCTAGTTCAAATTTTCTTAGAAATCTAATGTTTTATTGTGTATCTAGTGCAAATGGCTTGTAGCATTGAACATGAATACATGAAACAGAAAATGGACTCTTTCGTTTTATATAATAATCTTAAACAAATGTGTGTTTCTTATTATGCTTAATTATTGTGTTCGATTGTTTAAGTTAACCATTCTAATATCTTATTTTGTATTTGTTGTAGATGGTTTGTTTTCATGAGCACAAGCAAGAGGAATAGACAATAGAGTGTTCAACGTTATAAATCAAATTCAAGAGGAATAGACAATAGAGTATTTAACGTTATAAATCAAACTCTAGGGGAGGTTCGTTTCCTATTATGAATAATTATTGGTTTTGAAATTGCTTACCATTACTAATTGTATGTATATTTTAACCTTATTCAACCCACTTTTTTTTTTCCTTTCAGGAGATGAGAGCACATTGTGGGAGAGGTGATATGTAACGGGGATATTTGCAATTTTTCTTTGTTCTTGTCTGCATGTTTTGTTTTCTGAATTTGAGCATGGCCATGCTTTGCATTGTACTCTTTTTCTTGTGTGGTTTTTTTTTGTGATCATTTTTTGTGGTTGGACTTGGTTTCATTTGTTGGGTGTGTTGTACTTGTTTTTCTTTTATTTATTTATTTTTTATGTTTTTTGTAGTTTGGTCTTGTTTTCATTTTTTGGGTGTGGAAAAGGAAATGAAGGAAGAAGAATGGAAGGTTATTCTTCATAAATGAAGGTAAGTCAACATACCTAAAGCAATGCATTTCACTTAAAAAATATCACTTAAAAGTATTTTTTGCTAATTTGTGGCTCCATTTGTTTGTTATTCAATTTATTATGTGTTATCTATGTTCATAATCAACTATATTGATCTTCTTTATGTATGAAGATCTACAATTGTATAGTCTACGAAGGTGAATCGGAATATGCATTAGACATTCTACAAATGTGGCATAGAGGATGGGTGAGTCGTAACTATCTTCTACAAAATACTGTTGTGCTTTAATATCCTGAAATATTTGTTGTTTGCACAAGTTTTATCATTTTTCCTAGTTTTGAGGTAGTATTATATGGTTTATGGGTGCGAGATTCAAGATTTTTACTAGAACTTTGATATGAAATAAATGGAAAACTTATACTGAGGTTCCCATGTTCAGGGTTTACTGTACATGATTGCCATCGCTATAATATTAGCGAAGGGAGGTTAGGGATGTGTATAGTTGATTCATCGCTCTATGTATTTGTTATTTGAGCTCTCATGGTTTATTTGTGATCTAATATATAAATTTTACTTTGTGCGTTTACTACATCTGTAGTGTGGGAGGGTGGAGTGGAGAAGATACTTTAGGCAATGGAAATGCCACACAAAAGATGGGTGAGTCATGTTGTTTTCCAACAAAATAGTGTTATTATTATTTGTTTGCTTGACGTTTTCTCTTTCTAGCATGGTTCTCGAGTAGTACCACTGAATTAGTGGTTTGACGGTATGTTTAAATTTATATGCTTTCTTGTCCCACATCACATGCACATCCCCACACGACCCTTCAACTAATCAACCACATTGTTAATGGACAACACTATTGCCTTGTGCCCCTATGATTTTGGGTGTTCAATAAATTTAAAATATGCTTAGATCTCTCTTACAAAACTAATTATTTCTCTTATGATAACATTGGTTGCATTTTTCCTAGAAGAGTAACATGTAGTTTCGAAAATTTATATATTTTTGGATGTAACATGGAATATAAATGGTTTGGAATCAAGTTGGATGACAAGTTCATGCCTTCAACTCTTTAGTTTATTGTTTTGTTAGAATTTCAATATTTTATTTTGTACTCTAAAAGATGAATATATGAAATGCAAAATGGATCATCCCTCTTTATATTAAAACTCAAAGACAAGTATGTTTCATATTATGATAAATTTTTACATTCTAATATCTGATTATATATCTATTGTAGATGCCTTGTTCGAGCGAGCATGAGTAAGTGAAATACAAAATGGAGTGTCTATAGTTATATAACAGACTCTAGAGGAGGTATGTTTGCTATTATGAATAATTATTGGTTTTGAAATACACTTACCATTACCATTATTATCTGTGTTTGTATTTTAATTTTATTCACCCCACTCTTTTCCTTTCAGCCAAGGAGAAGAAACTGTAGCAGTGATTGTAGCAGCGATAATGTGCAAAGGGGGTGTTTGCAATTTTCTGTTTGTTGTTGTCTACATGTTTTGTTTTTGTTGAGTTCGAGCATAGTCATGTTTGTTGTTGTACTCGTTTCGCTTTGTTTCACACCATTTTCTCATTTCTTGTAGTTTGGTCTTGGTTTTGTTTATTGGATGTGATATAGGAAAGGAAGGCAGAAAGGAAAGAAATTGAAAGAGATAAGCTTGAGGTTATCATTCATAAATGAAGTTGAATTACCTTAACTATATGCAATGCATTTCACTCACAATTACTTTTCGTTTATTTGTGAATCTTTTTGCTTGCTTTTCAATTTATTATATATTTTATATGTGGTTTCACACTCAACTATATTGATCTATGTTGTGTCGTGAGCAACCACAATCGTATAGCTTATGAAGGTCAAGGTGAAGATACCATAGACATTCTAGCAACACAACTTGGGCGATTGGTGAGCCATATTTTTTCCTACATAAGAATATTGTTCGTTAATCGACTGAAATATTTGTTCTTTGCGAATCATTTTATCTTTTTGTCATGGCTTCAAGATAGTATGATCTTGTTAATGTGCGTCAGAATTGAGATTGTCTAAGAAATTTTGTACGAAATAAAGGGAAATGTTATATTGAGTTTGAGATTTTTCGGGGCTTATTGTACGTGGAGGGAGCTGCTATAACATTAGCCAAAGGTGAATAGGTGTGTTAATGATTAATTTGTTGCTTTGTATATTTGTTATTCATTTTCTGTCGTAGTTTATTTGTGGTGTCATATATAATATTACTTTGTGCAGTGAGTTACTATAGTTGCAGCGTCTGGGATGGTGAAGTGCATGTTTACTTGCTCCACATCATATGGAGACCCGCACACATTGTGGCTTGTAGAGGAGGTGGGTAAGGTTGAATAGATAAGCATACTATAGTTGCAATGTCTGGGATGGTGCAGTGCATGTTTACTTGCTCCACATCACATGGAGACCCTCACACATTGTGGCTTGTAGAGGAGGTGGGTAAGGTTGAGTAGATAAGCATACTGACCCAATCAACCAATCAATGATCGTGCTAAATTACAACACTATTGCATTGTGGACCCTAGGATTTTGGGTGTTCAATATGTTTAGATATGCTTAATTTTATTTTCTCAAAAAGTTACAGCTTATGAAAACATTGTTTCTATTACTCGTAGTAGAAGTACATGTAGTTTAGAAAATTTATATATTTTTTAGATATAATACTTAATATAATTGGACTCGAACTAAGTTGCATGACAAGTTCATACCTTCAGACGCTCTAGTTCAAATTTACTTAGAAATCTAATGTTTTATTGTGTATCTAGTGCAAATGGCTTGTAGCATTGAACATGAATACATGAAACAGAAAATTGACTCTTTCGTTTTATATAATAATCATAAACAAATGTGTGTTTCTTATTATGCTTAATTATTGTGTTCGATTGTTTAAGTTAACCATTCTAATATCTTATTTTGTATTTGTTGTAGATGGTTTGTTTTGATGAGCACAAGCAAGAGGAATAGACAATAGAGTGTTCAATGTTATAAATCAAACTCTATGGGAGGTTCGTTTCCTATTATGAATAATTATTGGTTTTGAAATATGCTTACCATTACTAATTGTGTGTATATTTTAACCTTATTCAACCCACTTTTTTTTTTCCTTTCAGGAGAGGAGAGCACATTGTGGGAGAGGTGATATGTAACGGGGATATTTGCAATTTTTCTTTGTTCTTGTCTGCATGTTTTGTTTTCTGAATTTGAGCATGGCCATGCTTTGCGTTGTACTCTTTTTCTTTCGTGGTTTTTTTTTGTGATCATTTTTTGTGGTTGGACTTGGCTTCATTTGTTGGGTGTGTTGTGCTTGTTTTCCTTTTATTTATTTATTTTTTATGTTTTTTGTAGTTTGGTCTTGTTTTCATTTCTTGGGTGTGGAAAAGGAAATGAAGGAAGAAGAATGGAAGGTTATTCTTCATAAATGAAGGTAAGTCAACATACCTAAAGCAATGCATTTCACTTAAAAAATATCACTTAAAAGTATTTTTTGCTAATTTGTGGCTCCATTTGTTTGTTATTCAATTTATTATGTGTTATCTATGTTCATAATCAACTATATTGATCTTCTTTATGTATTGAAGATCTACAATTGTACAGTCTATGAAGGTGAATCAGAATATGCATTAGACATTCTACAAATGTGGCATATGGATGGGTGAGTCGTAACTATCTTCTACAAAATATTGTTGTGCTTTAATATCCTGAAATATTTGTTGTTTGCACGAGTTTTATCATTTTTCCTAGTTTTGAGGTAGTATTATATGGTTTATGGTTGCGATATTCAAGATTTTTCCTAGAACTTTGATATGAAATAAATGGAAAACTTATACTGGGGTTCCCATGTTGAGGGTTTATTGTTCATGATTGCCATCGCTATAATATTAGCGAAGGGAGGTTAGGTATGTGTATAGTTGATTCATCGCTCTATGTATTTGTTATTTGAGCTCTCATGGTTTATTTGTGATCTAATATATAAATTTTACTTTGTGCAGTGACTACATCTGTAGTGTGGGAGGGTGGAGTGACTACATCTGTAGTGTGGGAGGGTGGAGTGGAGAAGATACTTTAGGCAATGGAGATGCCACACAAAAGATGGGTGAGTCATGTTGTTTTCCAACAAAATAGTGTTATTATTATTTGTTTGCTTGACGTTTTCTCATTCTAGCATGGTTCTCGAGTAGTACCACTGAATTAGTGGTTTGACGGTATGTTTAAATTTATATGCTTTCTTGTCCCACATCACATGCACATCCCCACACGAACCTTCAACTAATCGACCACATTGTTAATGGACAACACTATTGCCTTGTGGCCCCTATGATTTTGGGTGTTCAATAAATTTAAAATATGCTTAGATCTCTCTTACAAAATTAATTATTTCTCTTATGATAACATTGGTTGCATTTTTCCTAGAAGAGTAACATGTAGTTTCAAAAATTTATATATTTTTGGATGTAACATAGAATATAAATGGTTTGGAATCAAGTTGGATGACAAGTTCCTGCCTTCAACTCTTTAGTTTATTTTTTGTTAGAATTTCAATATTTCATTTTGTACTCTAAAAGATGAATACATGAAATGCAAAATGGATCATCCCTCTTTATATTAAAACTCAAAAACAAGTATGTTTCATATTATGATAAATTTTCACATTCTAATATCTGATTATATATCTATTGTAGATGCCTTGTTCCAGAGAGCATGAGTAAGTGAAATACAAAATGGAGTGTCTATAGTTATATAACAGACTCTAGAGGAGGTATGTTTGCTATTATGAATAATTATTGGTTTTGAAATACACTTACCATTACCATTACTATCTGTGTTTGTATTTTAATTTTATTCACCCCAATGTTTTCCTTTCAGCCAAGGAGAAGAAACTGTAGCAGCGATTGTAGCAGCGATAATGTGCAAAGGGGGTGTTTGCAATTTTCTGTTTGTTGTTGTCTACAAGTTTTGTTTTTGTTGAGTTTGAGTATAGTCATGTTTGTTGTTGTACTCGTTTCGCTTTGTTTCACACCATTTTCTCATTTCTTGTAGTTTGGTCTTGGTTTTGTTTATTGGATGTGATATAGGAAAGGAAGGCAGAAAGGAAAGAAATTGAAAGAGATAAGCTTGAGGTTATCATTCATAAATGAAGGTGAATTACCTTAACTATATGCAATGCATTTCACTCACAATTACTTTTCGTTTATTTGTGAATCTTTTTGCTTGCTTTTCAATTTATTATATATTTTATATGTGGTTTCACAGTCAACTATATTGGTCTACGTTGTGTCGTGAGCAACCACAATCGTATAGCTTATGAAGGTCAAGGTGAAGATACCATAGACATTCTAGCAACACAACTTGGGCGATTGGTGAGCCATATTTTTTCCTACATAAGAATATTGTTCGTTAATCGACTGAAATATTTGTTCTTTGCGAATCATTTTATCTTTTTGTCATGGCTTCAAGATAGTATGATCTTGTTAATGTGCGTGAGAATTGAGATTGTCTAAGAACTTTTGTACGAAATAAAGGGAAATGTTATATTGAGTTTGACATTTTTAGGGCTTATTGTACGTGGAGGGAGTTGCTATAACAATTGCCAAAGGTGAATAGGTGTGTTAATGATTAATTTGTTGCTTTGTATATTTGTTATTCATTTTCTCTCGTGGTTTATTTGTGGTGTCATATATAATATTACTTTGTGCAGTGAGTTACTATAGTTGCAGTGTCTGGGATGGTGCAGTGCATGTTTACTTGCTGCACATCACATGGAGACCCGCACACATTGTGGCTTGTAGAGGAGGTGGGTAAGGTTGAGTAGATAAGCATACTGACCCAATTAACCAATCAATGATCGTGCTAAATTACAACACTATTGCCTTGTGGACCCTAGGATTTTGGGTGTTCAATATGTTTAGATATGCTTAATTTTATTTTCTAAAAAAGTTACAGCTTATGAAAACATTGTTTCTATTACTCGTAGTAGAAGTACATGTAGTTTAGAAAATTTGTATATTTTTTTAGATATAATACTTAATATAATTGGACTCGAACTAAGTTGCATGACAAGTTCATACCTTCAGACGCTCTAGTTCAAATTTTCTTAGAAATCTAATGTTTTATTGTGTATCTAGTGCAAATGGCTTGTAGCATTGAACATGAATACATGAATACAAGTATGTTTCATATTATGATAAATCAATGGATCATCCCTCTTTATATTAAAACTCAAATACAAGTATGTTTCATATTATGATAAATTTTTACATTCTAATATCTGATTATATATCTATTGTAGATGCCTTGTTCCAGCGAGCATGAGTAAGTGAAATACAAAATGGAGTGTCTATAGTTATATAACAGACTCTAGAGGAGGTATGTTTGCTATTATGAATAATTATTGGTTTTGAAATACATTTACCATTACCATTACTATCTGTGTTTGTATTTTAATTTTATTCAGCCCACTCTTTTCCTTTCAGCCAAGGAGAAGAAACTGTAGCAGTGATAATGTGCAAAGGGGGAGTTTGCAATTTTCTGTTTGTTGTTGTCTACATGTTTTGTTTTCGTTGAGTTTGAGCATAGTCATGTTTGTTGTTGTACTCGTTTCGCTTTGTTTTACACCATTTTCTCATTTCTTGTAGTTTGGTCTTGGTTTTGTTTATTGGATGTGATATAGGAGAGGAAGGCAGAAAGGAAAGAAATTGAAAGAGATAAGTTTGAGGTTATATGGAAAGAGATAAGTTTGAGGTTATCATTCATAAATGAAGGTGAATTACCTTAACAATATGCAATGCATTTCACTCACAATTACTTTTCGTTTATTTGTGAATCTTTCTGCTTGCTTTTCAACTTATTATATGTTTTACATGTGGTTTCACACTCAACTATATTGATCTACGTTGTGTCGTGAGCAACCACAATCGTATAGCTTATGAAGGTCAAGGTGAAGATACCATAGATATTCTAGCAACACAATTTGGGCGATTGGTGAGCCATATTTTTTCCTACATAAGAATATTGTTCGTTAATCGACTGAAATATTTGTTCTTTGCGAATCATTTTATCTTTTTGTCATGGCTTCAAGATAGTATGATCTTGTTAATGCATGTGAGAATTGAGATTGTCTAAGAACTTTTTTACGAAATAAAGGGAAATGTTGTTAATGCGTGTGAGAATTGAGATTGAACTTTTTTACGAAATAAAGGGAAATGTTATATTGAGTTTGACATTTTCAGGGCTTATTGTATGTGGAGGGAGCTGCTATAACATTAGCCAAAGGTGAATAGGTGTGTTAATGATTAATTTGTTGCTTTGTATATTTGTTATTCATTTTCTCTCGTGGTTTATTTGTGGTGTCATATATAATATTACTTTGTGCAGTGAGTTACTATAGTTGCAGTGTCTGTGATGGTGCAATGCATGTTTACTTGCTCCACATCACATGGAGACCTCTACATATTGTGGCTTGTAGAGGAGGTGGGTAAGGTTGAGTAGACAAGCGTACTGACCCAATCAACCAATCAATGATCGTGCTAAATTACAACACTATTGCCTTGTGGACCCTAGGATTTTGGGTGTTCAATATGTTTAGATATGCTTAGTTTTATTTTCTAAAAATGTAACAGCTTATGAAAACATTGTTTCTATTACTCGTAGTAGAAGTACATGTAGTTTAGAAAATTTATATATATTTTTAGATATAATACTTAATATAATTGGACTCGAACTAAGTTGCATGACAAGTTCATACCTTCATACACTCTAGTTCAAATTTTCTTAGAAATCTAATGTTTTATTGTGTATCTAGTGCAAATGGCTTGTTGCATTGAACATGAATACATGAAACAGAAAATGGACTCTTTCGTTTTATATAATAATCTTAAACAAATGTGTGTTTCTTATTATGCTTAATTATTGTGTTCGACTGTTTACTTTAACTTAGATAACCATTCTAATATCTTATTTTGTATTTGTTGTAGATAGTTTGTTTTGATGAGCACAAGCAAGAGGAATAGACAATAGAGTGTTCAAAGTTATAAATCAAACTCTCAACCATTCTAATATCTTATTTTGTATTTGTTGTAGATGGTTTGTTTTGATGAGCACAAGCAAGAGGAATAGACAATAGAGTGTTCAAAGTTATAAATCAAACTCTAGGGGAGGTTCGTTTCCTATTATGAATAATTATTGGTTTTGAAATATGCTTACCATTACTAATTGTGTGTATATTTTAACCTTATTCAACCCACTTTCTTTTTCCTTTCAGGAGAGGAGAGCACATTGTGGGAGAGGTGAGCACATTGTGGGAGAGGTGATATGTAACGGGGATATTTGCAATTTTTCTTTATTCTTGTTTGCATGTTTTGTTTTCTGAATTTGAGCATCGCCATTCTTTGCGTTGTACTCTTTTTTCTTTCGTGGTTTTTTTTTGTGATCATTTTTTGTGGTTGGACTTGGCTTCATTTGTTGGGTGTGTTGTACTTGTTTTCCTTTTATTTATTTATTTTTTTTATGTTTTTTGTAGTTTGGTCTTGTTTTCATTTGTTGGGTGTGGAAAAGGAAATGAAAGAAGAAGAATGGAAGGTTATTCTTAATAAATGAAGGTAAGTCAACATACCTGAAGCAATGCATTTCACTTAAAAAATATCACTTAAAAGTATTTTTTGCTAATTTGTGGCTCCATTTGTTTGTTATTCAGTTTATTATGTGTTATCTATGTTCATAATCAACTATATTGATCTTCTTTATTTATTGAAGATCTACAATTGTAGAGTCTACGAAGGTGAATTGGAATATGCATTAGACATTCTACAAATGTAGCATAGAGGATGGGTGAGTCGTAACTATCTTCTACAAAATACTGTTGTGCTTTAATATCCTGAAATATTTGTTGTTTGCACAAGTTTTATCATTTTTCCTAGTTTTGAGGTAGTATTATATGGTTTATGGGTGCGAGATTCAAGATTTTCCTAGAACTTTGATATGAAATAAATGGAAAACTTATACTGGGGTTCCCATGTTCAGGGTTTATTGTTCATGATTGCCATCGCTATAATATTAGCGAAGGGAGGTTAGGTATGTGTATAGTTGATTCATCGCTCTATGTATTTGTTATTTGAGCTCTCATGGTTTATTTGTGATCTAATATATAAATTTTACTTTGTGCAGTGACTACATTTGTAGTGTGGGAGGGTGTTGTGGAGAAGATAGTTCAGGCAATGGAGATGCCACACAAAAGATGGGTGAGTCATGTTGTTTTCCAACAAAATAGTGTTATTATTATTTGTTTGGTTGACGTTTTCTCCTTCTAGCATGGTTCTCAAGTAGTACCACTGAATTAGTGGTTTGACGGTATGTTTAAATTTATATGCTTTCTTGTCCCACATCACATGCACATTCCCACACGACCCTTCAACTAATCGACCACATTATTAATGGACAACACTATTGCCTTGTGGCCCGTATGATTTTGGGTGTTCAATAAATTTAAAATATGCTTAGATCTCTCTTACAAAACTAATTATTTCTCTTATGATAACATTGGTTGCATTTTTCCTAGAAGAGTGACATGTAGTTTCGAAAATTTATATAGTTTTGGATGTAACATGGAATATAAATGGTTTGGAATCGTTGGATGACAAGTTCATGCCTTCAACTCTTTAGTTTATTTTTTGTTAGAATTTTAATATTTATTTTGTACTCTAAAAGATGAATACATGAAATGCAAAATGGATCATCCCTCTTTATATTAAAATTCAAAGACAAGTATGTTTCATATTATGATAAATTTTTACATTCTAATATCTGATTATATATCTATTGTAGATGCCTTGTTCCAGCGAGCATGAGTAAGTTAAATACAAAATGGAGTGTCTATAGTTATATAACAGACTCTAGAGGAGGTATGTTTGCTATTATGAATAATTATTGGTTTTGAAATACGCTTACCATTACCATTACTATCAATGTTTGTATTTTAATTTTATTCACCCCACTCTTTTCCTTTTAGCCAAGGAGAAGAAAGTGTAGCAGCGGTAATGTGTAAAGTGGGAGTTTGCAATTTTCTGTTTGTTGTTGTCTACATGTTTTGTTTTTGTTGAGTTTGAGCATAGTCATGTTTGTTGTTGTACTCGTTTCGTTTTGTTTTACACCATTTTCTCATTTCTTGTAGTTTGGTCTTGGTTTTATTTATTGGATGTGATATAGGAAAGGAAGGCAGAAAGGAAAGAAATTGAAAGAGATAAGCTTGAGGTTATCATTCATAAATGAAGGTGAATTACCTTAACTATATGCAATGCATTTCACTCACAATTACTTTTCGTTTATTTGTGAATCTTTCTGCTTGCTTTTCAATGTGGTTTCACACTCAACTATATTGATCTACGTTGTGTCGTGAGCAACCACAATCGTATAGCTTATGAAGGTCAAGGTGAAGATACCATAGACATTCTAGCAACACAACTTGGGCGATTGGTGAGCCATACTTTTTCCTACATAAGAATATTGTTCGTTAATCGACTGAAATATTTGTTCTTTGCGAATCATTTTATCTTTTTGTCATGGCTTCAAGATAGTATGATCTTGTTAATGCGTGTGAGAATTGAGATTGTCTAAGAACTATTTTACGAAATAAAGGGAAATGTTATATTGAGTTTGACATTTTTAGGGCTTATTGTACGTGGAGGGAGCTTCTATAACATTAGCCAAAGGTGAATAGGTGTGTTAATGATTAATTTGTTGCTTTGTATATTTGTTATTCATTTTCTCTCGTGGTTTATTTGTGGTGTCATATATAATATTACTTTGTGCAGTGTGTTACTATAGTTGCAGTGTTTGGGATGGTGCAGTGCATGTTTACTTGCTCCAGATCACATGGAGACTCGCACACATTGTGGCTTGTACTCCACATCACATGGAGACCCGCACACATTGTGGCTTGTAGAGGAGGTGGGTAAGGTTGAGTAGACAAGCATACTCACCCAATCAACCAATCAATGATCGTGCTAAATTACAACACTATTGCCTTGTGGACCCTAGGATTTTGGGTGTTCAATATGTTTAGATATGCTTAGTTTTATTTTCTAAAAAAGTTACAGCTTATGAAAACATTGTTTCTATTACTCGTAGTAGAAGTGCATGTAGTTTAGAAAATTTATAATTTTTTTAGATATAATACTTAATATAATTGGACTCGAACTAAGTTGCATGACAAGTTCATACCTTCAGACACTCTAGTTCAAATTTTCTTAGAAATCTAATGTTTTATTGTGTATCTAGTGCAAATTGCTTGTTGCATTGAACATGAATACATGAAACAGAAAATGGAATCTTTTGTTTTATATAATAATCTTAAACAAATGTGTGTTTCTTATTATGCTTAATTATTGTGTTCCACTGTTTACTTTAACTTATATAACCATTCTAATATCTTATTTTGTATTTGTTGTAGATGGTTTGTTTTGATGAGCACAAGCAAGAGGAATAGACAATAGAGTGTTCAACGTTATAAATCAAACTCTAGGGGAGGTTCGTTTCCTATTATGAATAATTCTTGGTTTTGAAATATGCTTACCATTACTAATTGTGTGTATATTTTAACCTTATTCAACCCACTTTTTTTCTTTTCTTTTCAGGAGAGGAGAGCACATTGTGGGAGAGGTGATATGTAACGGGGATATTTGCAATTTTTCTTTGTTCTTGTCTGCATGTTTTGTTTTTTGAATTTGAGCATGGCCATGCTTTGCGTTGTACTCTTTTTCTTTCGTGGTTTTTTTTTGTGATCATTTTTTGTGGTTGGACTTGGCTTCATTTGTTGGGTGTGTTGTACTTGTTTTCCTTTTATTTATTTATTTTTTATGTTTTTTGTAGTTTGGTCTTGTTTTCATTTGTTGGGTGTGCAAAAGGAAATGAAGGAAGAAGAATGGAAGGTTATTCTTTATAAATGAAGGTAAGTCAACATACTTAAAGCAATGCATTTCACTTAAAAGTATTTTTTGCTAATTAAAAATATTTTTTGCTAATTTGTGGCTCCATTTGTTTGTTATTCAATTGATCATGTGTTATCTATGCTCATAATCAACTATATTGATCTTCTTTATGTATTGAAGAACTACAATTGTATAGTCTACGAAGGTGAATTGGTGAATACGCATTAGACATTCTACAAATGTGGCATAGAGGATGGGTGAGTCGTACCTATCTTCTACAAAATACTGTTGTGCTTTAATATCCTAAAATATTTGTTGTTTGCACAAGTTTTATCATTTTGTCATAGTTTTGAGGTAGTATTATATGGTTCATGGGTGCGAGATTCAAGATTTTTCATAGAACTTTGATATGGAGTAAATGGAAAACTTATACTGGGGTTCCCATGTTCAGGGTTTATTGTTCATGATTGCCAGTGCTGTAATATTAGCTAAGGGAGGGTAGGTATGTGTATAGTTGATTCATCGCTTTGTATATTTGTTATTTGAGCTCTCATGGTTTATTCGTCATCTAATATATAAATTTTACTTTTTGCAGTGACTACATCTGTAGTGTGGGAGGGTCGAGTGGAGAAGATACTTTAGGCAATGTAGATGCCACACAAAAGATGGGTGAGTCATGTTGTTTTCCAACAAAATGGTGTTATTATTATTTGTTTGTTTGACGTTTCCTCCTTTTAGCATGGTTCTCGAGTAGTACAACTCAATTAGTGGTTTGACATATACATCAAATGCTATATTTAAATTTATATGCTTTCTTGTCTCACATCACACGCACATCCCCACACGACCCTTCAACTAATAGATCACATTGTTAATGGATAACACTATTGCCTTGTGGCCCCTTTGATTTTGGGTGTTCAATAAATTTAAAATATTCTTAGATCTCTCTTACAAAACTAATATTTCTCTTATGTTTAAATTTATATGCTTTCTTGTCCCACATCACACGCACATCCCCACACGACCCTTCAACTAATCGACCACATTGTTAATGGATAACTAATCGACCACATTGTTAATGGATAACACTATTGTCTTGTGGCCCCTATGATTTTGGGTGTTCAGGAAATTTAAATTATTCTTAGATCTCTCTTACAAAACTAATTATTTCTCTTATTATAACATTGGTTGCATTATTCCTAGAAGAGTAACATGTAGTTTCGAAAATTTATATATTTTTGGATGTAGCATGGAATATAAATGGTCTGGAATCAAGTTGGATGACAAGTTCATGCCTTCAACTCTTTAGTTTATTTTTTGTTAGAATTTTAATATTTTATTTTGTACTCTAAAAGATGGATACATGAAATGCAAAATGGGTCATCCCTCTTTATATTAAAACTCAAAGACAAGTATGTTTCTTATTATGCTTAATTATTGTGTTCGACTGTTTAGATTAACTTATATAACCATTCTAATATCTTATTTTGTATTTGTTGTAGATGGTTTGTTTTGATGAGCACAAGCAAGAGGAATAGACAATAGAGTGGAGACAATAGAGTGTTCAACGTTATAAATCGAACTTTATGAATCAACTCTAGGGGAGGTTCATTTCCTATTATGAATAATTATTGGTTTTGAAATATGCTTACCATTACTAATTGTGTGTATATTTTAACTTTATTCGACCCACTTTTTTTTTCCTTTCAGGAGAGGAGAGCACATTGTGGGAGAGGTGATATGTAACGGGGATATTTGCAATTTTTTTTTTGTTCTTGTCTGCATGTTTTGTTTTCTGAATTTGAGCATGGCCATGCTTTGCATTGTACTCTTTTTCTTTCGTGGTTTTTTTTTTGTGATCATTTTTTGTGGTTGGACTTGGCTTCATTTGTTGGGTGTGTTGTACTTGTTTTCCTTTTATTTATTTATTTTTTATGTTTTTTAGTTTGGTCTTGGTTTCATTGGTTGGGTGTGGAAAAGGAAATGATGTTGAGTGTGGAAAAGGAAATGAAGGAAGAAGAATGGAAGGTTATTCTTCATAAATGAAGGTAAGTCAACATACCTAAAGCAATGCATTTCACTTAAAAATATTTTTTGCTAATTTGTGGCTCCATTTGTTTCTTATTCAATTTATTATGTATTGTCTATGCTCATAATCAACTATATTGATCTTCTTTATGTATTGAAGAACTACAATTGTACAGTCTACGAAGGTGAATTGGTGAATATGCATTAGACATTCTACGAATGTGGCATAGAGGATGGGTGAGTCGTACCTATCTTATACAAAACGCTGTTGTGCTTTAATATCTTGAAATATTTGTTTTTTGCACAAAGTTTTATCATTTTGTCCTAGTTTTGAGGTAGTATTATATGGTTCATGGGTGCGAGATTTAAGATTTTTCCTAGAACTTTGATATGAAATAAATGGAAAACTTTTATTGGGGTTCCCATGTTCAGGGTTTATTGTTCGTGATTGCCATTGCTATAATATTAGCTAAGGGAGGGTAGGTATGTGTATAGTCGATTTATCGCTCTGTGTATTTGTTATTTGAGCTCTCATGGTTTATTCGTGATCTAATATATAAATTTTACTTTGTGCAGTGACTACATCTGTAGGGTGGGACGATCGAGTGGAGAAGATATTTTAGGCTATGTAGATGCGTCACAAAAGATGGGTGAGTCATGTTGTTTTCCAACAAAATAGTGTTATTATTATTTGTTTGCTTGACGTTTTCTCCTTCTAGCATGGTTCTCGAGTAGTGGAATGACATATACATCAAATGGTATGTTTAAATTTATATGTTTTTTTGTCCCACATCACACACACATCCCCACATGACGTGCCTTAGAAAGGACGATGGTAAGATCGAGGAAGCAGTTATACTGACCCTTCAACTAATTGACCACATTGTTAATGGACAACACTATTGCCTTGTGGCCCCTATGATTTTGGGTGTTCAATAAATTTAGAATATGCTTAGATCTCTCTTACAAAACTCATTATTTCTCTTATGATAACACTGGTTGCATTATTCCTAGAAGAGTAACATGTAGTTTCGAAATTTATATATTTTTGGATGTAGCATGGAATATAAATTGTCTGGAATCAAGTTGGATGACAAGTTTTCATGCCTTCAACTCTTTAGTTTATTTTTTGTTAGAATTTTAGCATTTTATTTTGTACTCTAAAAGATGGATACATGAAATGCAAAATGGATCATCCCTCTTTATATTATAAAACTCAAAGACAAGTATGTTTCATATTATGATAAATTTTTACATTCAAATCTCGAGTTCAACATTTTTTATTTTTTATTTTGTTAGAATTTTAGCATTTTATTTTGTACTCTAAAAGATGGATACACGAAATGCAAAATGGATCATCCCTCTTTATATTAAAACTCAAAGACAAGTATGTTTCATATTATGATAAATTTTTACATTCAAATATCCAGTTCAACATTTTTTATTCTAATATCTGATTATATATCTATTGTAGATGCCTTGTTCCAGCGAGCATGAGTAAGTGAAATACAAAATGGAGTGTGTATCGTTATATAACAAACTTTAGAGGAGGTATGTTTGCTATTATGAATAATTATTGGTTTTGAAATATGCTTACCATTACCATTACCATTACTATCTGTGTTTGTATTTTAATTTTATTCATCCCACTCTTTTTCTTTCAGCTGAGGAGAAGAAACTATAGTAGCGATAATGTGCAAAGGGGGAGTTTGCAATTTTCTGTTTGTTGTTGTGTACATGTTTTGTTTTTGTTGAGTTTCATGTTTGTTGTTGTACTCGTTTCGCTTTGTTTTACACCATTTTTTCATTTCTTGTAGTTTGGTCTTGGTTTTGTTTATTGGATGTGATATAGGAAAAGAAGGCAGCAAGGAGAGAAACTGAAAGAGATAAGTTTGAGGTTATCATTCATAAATGAAGGTGAATCACCTTAACTACATGCAATGCATTTCACTCACAATTACTTTTCGCTTATTTGTGAATCTTTTTGCTTGCTTTTCAATTTATTATATGTTTTATATGTGGTTTCACACTCAACTATATTGATCTACGTTGTGTCGTGAGCAACCACAATCGTATAGCTTATGAAGGTCAAGGTGAAGATACCATAGACATTCTAGCAACACACAACTTGGGCGATTGGTGAGCCATATTTTTTCCTACATAAGAATATTGTCCTTTAATCGATTGAAATATTTGTTCTTTGCAAATCATTTTATCCTTTTGTCATGGCTTCAAGATAGTATGATCTTGTTAATGGGTGTGAGAATTGAGATTTTCCAAGAACTTTTATATGAAATAAGGGGAAATGTTATATTGATGTGATCTTGTTAATGGGTGTGAGAATTGAGATTTTCCAAGAACTTTTATATGAAATAAGGGGAAATGTTATATGAAATAAGGGGAAATGTTATATTGATGTTGACATTTTCAGGGCTTATTGTACATGGAGGGTGCTGCTATAACATTAGCCAAGGGTGAATAGGTGTGTTAATGATTAATTTTCTGCTCTGTATATTTGTTATTTTTTTTCTCTCGTGGTTTATTTGTGGTCTCATATATAATATTACTTTGTACAGTGCATGTTTACTTGCTCCACATCACATGGACACCCCCACACATTGTGGCTTGTAGAGGAGGTGGGTAAGGTTGAGTAGACAAGCATACTGACCCAATCAATCAATCAACGATCATGCTAAATTACAACACTACTACCTTGTGGACCCTAGGATTTTGGATGTTCAATATGTTTAGATATGCTTAGTTTTATTTTCTAAAAAAGTTATAGCGTATGAAAACATTGTTTCTATTACTCGTAATAGAAGTACATCTAGTTTAGAAAATTTATATATATTTTTAGATATAACACTTAATATAATTGGACTCGAACCAAGTTGCAAGACAAGTTCATACCTTCAAACACTCTAGTTCAATTTTTCTTAGAAATCTAATGTTTTATTGTGTATCTAGTGCAAATGGCTTGTTTCATTGAACATGAAACAGAAAATGGACTCTTTCGTTTTATATAATAATTTTAAACAAATGTGTGTTTCTTATTATGCTTAATTATTGTGTTCGACTGTTTAGTTTAACTTATATAACCATTCTAATATCTTATTTTGTATTTTTTGTAGATGGTTTGTTTGAATGAGCACCAGCAAGAGGAATAGACAATAGAAATCTTATAAATCTAATGTTTTATTGTGTATCTATTGCAAATGGCTTGTTGCATTGAACATGAATACATGAAACAGAACATGGAATCTTTCGTTTTATATAATAATCTTAAACAAATGTCTGTTTCTTATTATGTTTAATTATGGTGTTCGACTGTTTAGTTTAACTTATATAACCATTATAATATCTTATTTTGTATTTGTTGTAGATGGTTTGTTTTGACGAGCACAAGCAAGAGGAAGACAATAGAATGTTCAACGTTATAAATCAAACTCTAGGGGAGGTTCGTTTCCTATTATGAATAATTATTGGTTTTGAAATATGCTTACCATTACTAATTGTGTGTATATTTTAACCTTATTCAACCCATTTTTTTTTCCTTTCAGGAGAGGAGAGCATATTGTAGGAGAGATGATCGTTATAAATCAAACTCTAGGGGAGGTTCGTTTCCTATTATGAATAATTATTGGTTTTGAAATATGCTTACCATTACTAATTATGTGTATATTTTAATCTTATTCAACCCACTTTTTTTTTCCTTTCAGGAGAGGAGAGGAGAGCATATTGTAGGAGAGATGATGTGTAACGAGGATATTTGCAATTTTTCTTTGTTCTTGTCTGCATGTTTTGCTTTCTGAGTTTGAACATGGCCATGCTTTGCGTTGTACTGTTTTTCTTTTGTTTTTTTGATCATTTTTTGTGGTTGGACTTGACTTCATTTGTTGGGTGTGTTGTACTTGTTTTCCTTTTATTTTTTCATGTTTTTTGTAGTTTGGTCTTGGTTTCATTTGTTGGGTGTGGAAAATGAAATGAAGGAAGAAGAATGGAAGGTTATTCTTCGTAAATGAAGGTAGGTCAACATACTTAATGCAATGCATTTCACTTAAAAGTATTTTTTGTTAGTTTGTGGCTCCATTTGTTTGTTATTCAATTTATTATGTGTTATCTATGCTCTCATAATCAACTATATTGATCTTCCTTATGTATTGAAGAAATACAATTGTACAATTTACAAGGTGAAGTGGTGAATATGTATTAGACATTCTACAAATGTGACACAGAGGATGGGTGAGTCGTACTTATCTTCTACAAAATACTGTTGGGCTTTAATATCCTAAAATGTTTGTTGTTTGCACAAAGTTTTATCATTTTGTCCTAGTTTTGAGGTAGTATTATATGGTTCATGGGTGTGAGATTCAAGATTTTTCGTAGAACTTTAATATGAAATAAATGGAAAACTTATACTGGGGTTCCCTTGTTCAGGGTTTATTGTTGATGATTGCCGTTGATATAATATTAGCTAAGGGAGGGTAGCTATGTGTGTTTGTTTCATCGCTCAGTGTATTTGTTATTTGAGCTTTCATGGTTTATTCATGATCTAATATATAAATCTTACTTTGCGCACTGACTACAACATTTGCAGTGTTTGCGAGGGTCGAGTGGAGAAGATATTTTAGGTAATGTAGATGCAACACAGAGGATGGGTGAGTCATGTTGTTTTCCAACAAAATAGTGTTATTATTATTTGTTTGTGTGACGTTTTCTCCTTCCAGCATGGTTCTCGAGTAGTACCACTCAATTAGTGGTTTGACATATACATCAAATGGTATGTTTAAATTTATATGCTTTATTGTTTCACATCACATGTACACCCCCACACAACGTGCATACCGACCCTCAAACTAATTGAGTGGGAATTGAGATTTTCTAAGAACTTTTATACGAAATAAAACTAATTGAGTGGGAATTGAGATTTTCTAAGAACTTTTATACGAAATAAAGGGAAATGTAATATTGAGGTTGACATTTTCAGGGCTTATTGTTTATGGTTGGTGTCGCTATAACATTAGCCAAGGGTGAACAGGGTTGTGTATGATTAATTTATTGCTCTGTATATTGTTATTCATTTTCTCTCTTGGTTTATTTGTAATCTCATATATAATATTACATTGTGCAGTGGGTGACTATAGTTGTAGTGTCTAGGATGTTGCAGTGCATATTTTCTTGCTCCACATCACATGGACACCCCCACACATCGTGCTTTGTAGAGGAGGTGGGTAAGGTTGAGTAGACAAGCATATTGACCCTTCAACCAATCAAATATTGTGCTAAAATACAACACTATTGCCTTATGGACCCTAGTATTTTGGGTGTTCAATATGTTTAGATATGCTTAGATCAACACTATTGCCTTATGGACCCTAGTATTTTGGGTGTTCAATATGTTTAGATATGCTTAGATTCCTTGTTTTTATGTTTAGATATGCTTAGTTTCATTTTCCGAAAAATTTACAGTTTATGAAAACATTACTTGTATTACAGAAGTATATCTAGTTCAGAAAATTTATATTTTTTTTAGATATAACACTCAATATAATTGGACTCGAACTAAGTTGCATGACAAGTTCATACTTTCAAACCCTCTAGTTTAAATTTTCTTAAAAAACTAATATTTTATTGTGTATCTAGGCTTGTTCCATTGAACATGAATACATGAAATAGAAAATGGACTCTCTTTCAGGGCTTGTTCATGATTGCGATTGTTATAATATTAGCTAAGGGAGAGTAGGTATTTGTTAATTGAGTTCTAATGGTTTATTCTTGATTTAATATATAAATCTTACTTTGTGCAGTGACTACATTTGTAGTGTTTGGGAGGGTTGAGTGGAGAAGGTAGTTTAGGCAATGTGTTGCTTTGTGCAGTGACTACATTTGTAGTGTTTGGGAAGGTTGAGTGGAGAAGGTACTTTAGGCAATGTAGATGCAACACAGAGGATGAGTAATGTTGTTTTCCAACAAAACAATGTTATTATTATTTGTTTGTTTGACGTTTTCTCCTTCTAGCATAGTTCTCTAGTACCACTTGATTAGTGGTTTGACATATACATCAAATGGTATGTTTAAATTTATATGCTTTCTTGTTCCACATCACATGTACACCCTCATAGAATGTGCCTTAGAGAGGAGGATGGTAAGGTCGAGCAAGCAAGCAAACATACTGACCCTTCAACTAATCCACCAATGTTAATGGACAACACTATTGCTTTGTGGCCTCTATGATTTTGGGTGTTCAATAAATTTAAAATATGCTTAGACCTCTCTTACAAAAAGAATTATTTCTCTTACACTGCTCATGTTGGGGAATTCTCCTTCCAGAAATCATTCTGTCCTCTTCTTGACTGCACTTTCCCAGAATCTCATCAAATGCAAGAAACTTGTAAGAAACTTGTCATTGTTATTGATGGTAGTAATAGAAGTTTCTTAAGAAGGAAGACCTCTAAGCATAGTAGGTTATCTCTCCTCATGCTTGGGAATTCTTTCTCCGGAAATCATTCTAGCCTAGTAAATGAGATGTTTCAACAACAATTTCAGCATAAAATGAGTAGTAGGTAGAAAGAACAAGAAGAGATATTTCAGCAGAAAGAGAGTTGCAAATGGAGTGGACAACGAGAGATATTTCAGTAGAAAGAGAGTTGCAAATAGAGTGGATAACAAGAGATATTTTAGCAAAAAGAGAGCTGGGAATGGAGCTGCACAAAAAGAGATGTTTTAGCAAAAAACGAGTTGTAAATAGAGCTTGTCTTCACCAAAGCTCTGATACCATGTTGAAATTATGAAGTTCTATGCTGCAACAATTACTTATTCCAAAACATCTATTTTCTGCAACATTAGTTGTTAAATAACTGTAGATAGAACATACACCATATAAACCATATGCAAAATAGAAGACATCCAAGAACACAATGAAACACAAAGAATTTAGTTCCAATGACCGAGGCAAAACCCATAAGGGGAAAACCCAACTAGATTTTTCTTCTATTAGAAATCAAATGTTCAACAAAGATACAAAATACAATGAGAGAAAGAACAAGTTCACCCAAATCTAAAGATCTTTGATAGTTGTAGTTGATGCAAACACTGAATTACTATGGTTCATCAATATCTACTCTTCGCTCTTACTCTTCAAGTCTCTCTCTCTCTCACACACAATTCTTCTCTAGTCTCTCTAACTCTCTCTTTCTCAAGTTCGTACTCTCTTTTCACAATGCATAAGTGAGTAATACAGAGGATGAGAGGCACAAATATATAGGAAGAGCAAGGAGGTCGAATTCATGGAGTAAATCCCATGCCTTGAGGAAGAGTTACATACATATGACAAAATAAGAGTGTAACTTATGCCATAAAAGGAGGTACGTTTGCATTAGTAACTCAGGCCTTAAAGAGGGAGTATGCATGCCTTAGTAATTCGAGCCATTAAGGAGAAGTGTAACATATGCATTAAAGAGGTGTAAGGAATTTTTTATGACGTGTCATTAATGTGTGTAAGAGAGAGTAAGAGGTTAACTGTAGATAGAACATACACCATATAAACCATATGCAAAATAGAAGACATCCAAGAACACAATGAAACACAAAGAATTTAGTTCCAATGACCGAGGCAAAACCCATAAGGGGAAAACCTAACTAGATTTTTCTTCTATTAGAAATCAAATGTTCAACAAAGATACAAAATACAATGAGAGAAAGAACAAGTTCACCCAAATCTAAAGATCTTTGATCGTTGTAGCTGATGCAAACACTAAATTACTATGGTTCATCAATATCTACTCTTCGCTCTTACTCTTCAAGTCTCTGTCTCTCTCACACACAATTCTTCTCTAGTCTCTCTAACTCTCTCTTTTTCAAGTTCGTACTCTCTTTTCACAATGCATAAGTGAGTAATACAGAGGATGAGAGGCACAAATATATAGGAAGAGCAAGGAGGTCGAATTCAAAGTCTCTGTCTCTCTCACACACAATTCTTCTCTAGTCTCTCTAACTCTCTCTTTTTCAAGTTCGTACTCTCTTTTCACAATGCATAAGTGAGTAATACAGAGGATGAGAGGCACAAATATATAGGAAGAGGAAGGAGGTCGAATTCATGGAGTAACTCCCATGCCTTGAGGAAGAGTTACATACATATGACAAAATAAGAGTGTAACTTATGCCATAAAAGGAGGTACGTTTGCATTAGTAACTCAGGCCTTAAAGAGGGAGTATGCATGCCTTAGTAATTCGAGCCATTAAGGAGAAGTGTAACATATGCATTAAAGAGCTGTATTATGACATGTCATTAAAGTGTGTAAGAGAGAGTAAGAGGTGCGTAAGAGCATTAAAGAGATAGAGGAAGAGAGTAACATATCATTGAATGAGAGAGTTCGATTTCCTATCAAGGAGAGAGAGAGATGTGGAGTGGCATGATTGAGTGCCAAGTAGGAGAGGGTGACATGGAATTTCATTTTAATAATAATATTATAGTGTCTTAAGGATAAAAATAATATTAAATATATATATTGATGATTGAATTTAAAATTAAACAATTGAGATTGATTAATGGTAAGTTAAGTGATTACTAATTGAAACATGGTGTCTTACTAATTTTGGAAAGTCATTGTTGCAACGATAGACATAGCTTTCTATTTTTAGAAAGTCACTCTAGAATAGTTGGAAATGAAATTTTATTCAAGGAAATTCATCCCCTAGCCACCAATTTTCAACATAGGGCATACAAGATCTAGTCCTCTTGGTTGCTCGCCCTTTCATCCTTCAAAGGTCAACCCTTAGGGCTTCCAAAGTTTCCCATTCACAGTCAACACCATGACTAATCTAGGGCTTCCAAGACTGCCCTTTCTTTTGCATGCTTCCAAGACTGCCCTTTCTTTTGCATATTGTCTTAAATTGTCCATATCTAGGGCTATTCTAAACAACCCACCAACAGTGATAAGGTACCTTTTATATCCTTGTTCATAGTGTTGATTACAACTGTTGTTCAAAACTTTGAACAAACCCTCTCTTCCTTTACTACGTCACCCTTCTCGTTGTCCTTTCATCTCAAATTGCTACCCATAACAAAGAGTCATCTGCCTCCCTTTCTAGGGTCTCTGCCCTCGTCATTCATTCACAAATCTCAACTATTCTTTCACTAAGATTTCGATAGACCAAAGGATGGCTCTCTACATAGGAAGAAGCCCTAACTATGGCATATCAAAATTGTTGTCCAAAACCTCATGGACAACCCTCCAACCTTAGCAATCTATCTCCTTGAGGATGTTGCCACTTAACCTCCAAGCAACCATGGTTCTAGGTATTTTCTTGACTGATATCCTAGGCCTTGCTACAAATCTTTGTGGCCTCAAATCTAGGGTTCCCTGAGACCTGCACTTGTAGCCCTGTACTTGCTTTGCTGGTCCTCTAAGGCATGTGTCGTTACTTCAACTTTCCTCTAATCCTCACAACATACCAAAACAACCTTATTCTAGGTGTTTTGACCCTCCAATAAGGTACAAGAGTCTGCGGCTAGATCACAAAAGTACCATTGCTATTAGTCAACAACTTTCGACCCTTTTCCATAGGTCTCTTCCACTACTTGGATACACAAACTTGCCCACTGAAACCCTCACCAAAATCGACCAACATCCTCCTTGAACTTGAACTAGAACATGAGACAAAAGGACAAACACAAAACCCTTATTTTTGCTTCTTATCTAGCTTGTCTTCCTTAGGTATGCAACCTCCTAGGATCAATTCTCACTTTAGAAGAATTGCACTTGTTGGATAATCAAATTAGTCAACAACTTTCGACCCTTTTCCATAGGTCTCTTCCACTACTTGGATACACAAACTTGCCCACTGAAACCCTCACCAAAATCACCTAGGATCAGTTCTCACTTTAGAAGAATTGCACTTGTTGGATAATCAAATTAGTCAACAACTTTCGACCCTTTTCCATAGGTCTCTTCCACTACTTGGATACACAAACTTGCCCACTGAAACCCTCACCAAAATCGACCAACATCCTCCTTGAACTTGAACTAGAACATGAGACAAAAGGACAAACACAAAACCCTTATTTTTGCTTCTTATCTAGCTTGTCTTCCTTAGGTATGCAACCTCCTAGGATCAGTTCTCACTTTAGAAGAATTGCACTTGTTGGATAATCAAATGAGTCTCATAACTTTCCTTCTTATATTTTTCTCATGAGGGTAGACATTGCCTCAAAGGGTGTATTTTCAATCCTAGGCTGACCTGAAGTTTTAGACAAACCCCAACTAACTTAAGGAAATTTAATTTCTTCTTTAAGGGTTTTCCGCTTGCAAAAATGAATAAATAATAATTCCTTTGCTTGATTTCACACCCACACCTTGGGTAGAAAACCCTTTTGTGGTGCAAACTCACACAAACCCAGTACCAAACGTTGTGGAGTACCTCCCAAGCTACACAATATAACAAAGCTAAACTTTAAACAATACGCACCTTTCTCGGCATACTCGGGGGTTCCAAAGTTGAAGTCACAGTGAAATTTGATAGCATAGGTGGTATGACAGTGATGACTCCTTCATTAGTAGAGATCTAGTCCTGTAGAAGCGCATTTCACTTAACTTTGCATTTCCATTGTTGGAATCGATCTGAGGTATGCTGAGAAGTTTCAATGACATTTTTCTGTTAAAGAACTCTCTGAGATTGTCTCTGATGTCTACACTGAAGTCATTTAAATCCCAAACATTTTTCTATATAAGCGCAACCACTTTAATTTTGTGTTGTGCAGATGTAAACATGATGTTATGGCCAAACAATTGTGCAACTTTATACATCATTGGGTCTTTCAATCACTTATGCTTTCTAGTAGAATGGAAGATATGGGAGGTCAATGTTTGCATACAAATATAAAACGAAATGATTTTTATAGTCGTGGAACGAACAAAGAAAGAAGTCACAATAGGTATGAGAAGACCACTGTTGTATTGTCACTATTGGAGTGACATCAGTTGGAATCGATCAGAGATATGTTGGTAAGTTTCAATGATATTTTTCTGCTAAAGAACTCTCTGAGATTGTCTCTGATGTCTACACTGAAATCATTTAAATCCAAAACATTTTTCTATATAAGCGCAACCCCTTTAATTTTGTGCTGTGTAGACGTAAACATGATGTTGTGGCCAAACAATTGAGTGAATTTATACATCGTTGGGTCTTTCAATAGCTTATGCTTGCTAGTAGAATGGAAGATATGGGAGGTCAATGTTTGCATACAAATATAAAACAAAATGATTTTTATAGTCGTGGAACGAACAAATAAAGAAGTCACGATAGGTATGAGAAGACCATTGTTGTATTGGAGTGACATCAGCGTCGGGAAAAACTTGTGAAGAAGATAACAGCTGACAAAAACCGCCAAAGTCCTATTTTACGAGATTCATTTTGTTTGATTTGGTAACTAGCAAGGTTAGCAAGGTGTACAAGAGTTATATTGTCCACAAACGTAAAGAAACCAACATTTCTTGTAGTGATTCTCCTCACATACATGGGTGGCCTAATCTGTAGGCTCCAAATATTGTTGATATCACCACCCAGTGCACTGTTCCATGGCCCTTTTGTTATCAAACACAACAAATCGTAAGCTACCATGATTGGCTATTGTATATAATTGTCAGCGTGTCACTCCTGTGACACTACAGAAATATGTGTTGAATTCCTAGATTGAAAAGTGTGAACACTGATGGCTTTCATACCCAACATAATCTCTTTCTTATCGGATAATTTCCCTACTCTGCTCATATTAAATATAAAGTTATATATATGCCCATCCAACTGATAGCTTTCATACCCAACATAATCTCTTTCTTATCAGATAATTTCCCTACTCTACTCATATTAAATATAAAGTTATATATATGCCCATCCAATCCACATAGGATCATCACCAATGAGATTTATATCAACCTCAAGGACCAAATGTTTCTCCAATTTTCAGATAGATAATATTACCCCTTTAGTGGTCAAAATAACTTGAAGAACAATATTACCCCTTTAGTGGCCAAAAGAACTTTAAAAACATTGTGATTACAATTATAGAAAACCCAACGGGTATTATCGAATATTACCAAATCTCTTTTTTGCCCTGTAGCTTTGTTGATGCGTGCTCACAACTATAGACTATAAGTGAAAACTCTCTTTAAATGTTCCAAAACAGGGAACAATTTGACCTTATGCTTGACTTTCATCTAAAATATTTTAGTTTGTTATAAGATTGATATTTACATATCTTTCCAAAACTTCTACATGTGAGCTTGAAACAAATAGTTGTTGATGCAACAATTTAATAAGTTATAAATCTCCATAGCTCGACCTTATGTATACAAATCTTCTATCTAAATAAGAAGTTGTTGAACCGTTGTCTCTCTCAGAAGTTCTAGCTTGAAACCACTGACTCTTTTCCCCCAGAAGTTCTAGCTTGAAACCAGTAACCCTTTCCCCTTGACATATGACAGGCAATTGAAGAAGCCCTGAGATCACCTAGTAGGTATTGAATTGGGTTTCGCAGGCACTGCAATAACAAATTGTCTCCTCACTTTGAACCCTTTCCCCTTGACATATGATAGGCAATTGAAGAAGCGCTGAGATCACCTAGAAGGTATTGAATTGGGTTTGGCAGGCATTGCAATAACGGATTGTCTTCTCACTTTGAATCTCTGAAACAAACTACCAAAATGTAATAACCAGAAAACAGTAACTAGAATTTGAAGTACAGAAAGCCTGAAGAATTTAAATTTGTACTTACCTCAACTGCGGCTGATTCTGCTGGTGCTGCTGATTTTGTTGGTGCTGTCGTGGCTGTTTTGATCCAGTCTCCGGGAGACCAATACCACCCAACCAGATTGAGCAAACCTAGCTGCTCAATCCAGAAAACTTCACCACAGAAGCTCTCTGTCCCTCCGTGCCCAGAACCTCAAACAGCTTAAAGCTCTTCCCGTGGATAATTCTTACTCCTGGTTTTCTCCTGGTGAATTTATGCTCCTCGTTCTTTCCCCCCTCTCTTGGTTCAGGCCTCTGCTATTTATTTACCGGCCTGGCGGTGGCCGCCCTCCCACTTGCAGCCACCGCCTTCCAAGAATTGATGGCTCTCAGATATTTTCCAACCCTCCTGTGCGCTCGGTAGTAAGTATTCAGCTGGTTTGGACAGCTACGCTATAAAGTTCGTTGGTCCCTTTTATAATTTTATAAATGTCATAAGATTTCATTAATATATTCTATAACATTTGCATTATATCTTTTACAAAATTTAAGTGATACAATTTATAACATTTCTTATATATGTTATAAAGTTTTTTAAAGTTTTATAAACTCATATTATAAAGTCTAATGATATACTTTATAAAATTTACCATATATATATATATATTATAAAGTTTTTTAAAGTTTTCAAAATTTTATTAAGGGTTGTTACATACATTCCCCCTTCTGAAAACTTCGTCCCGAAGTTAGAGCTTTAGGTTCAAGGTTTTAATGGACATGACCTTTTCTGTTTCCCCAAGCTATTCAAACTCATCCTATCCTCCCTAATCTCTTCTGCTCCCATCCTATCCGTCCTCTACTAGAGTATGCCATGGCGTCAATTTTACTGACCTAACCATTCATACACGAAGGTGACAGCGTCGGCTATACCGACCTGATTCCCAGTAGGCATCCGGCAGTCATCATCACACGTCTAGGGGAGCGTGGACTCGCACAGTCCTCCATTGACGTCCAGGGTTCAGGGAGATAAACGGGGTAACAAACTCCACCCTCCAGTAAAAATTAGGCTAGCTACCCTATCATAGAATCCACTTTGGAGTTTAATCGGTCTTGAGGTCTCTGTCATCACGTGGTCATCCCAGAAATTAGATCATTTATCGGCAATCATAGTCTATCTGCAAGTTTATCTGCAATCATACACTTACCCATGTATTTGTAAAATGTGCATCAGCATATTCAAAATAACTCATGTATTCTTCACATATGATACTACAGCATAACATAATTTGTCATATTCTATGCATGTAGTTGGACTTTTATTTAGGATGTATTCACTTTCAGTTGCTCATTTTTGACATGCATAAATGAAACAGATTTATATTGTTTTAATTTCTATTAGAAGTAAAATCATTTAACGGCCTTTAACCTTATTTGACAACTATAATTTAGTAAAACGAACCACATATATTGTCTTGGTATCCATGTACCAGCCGAAATTTTAAACATATATTACGCCATAAAGTTTCTTGTTCACCCATAATCATTCAAATGTTTCTGAGTCTCTGACTGTAGTGAAGTAAATATATACAAAACATACTGTAAAGGTTTTCAAAATGGACATAAATTAGGGTATCTCTGACAGATGTCCGCTGTATTTTCCCAAGTTGCTGATCCAGGACTATACTTGTCCCATTGGACCTTAACTTGGTCCACCAGACGGTTCCTCAACTGTCGAACTCTACGTTCCAGTATACGTAAAGGTTCGACCGTTATGACTCCCTCGTCCGATACCTGCAATTCCTTCCATTGAAGGTTATGAGATAGATCAGCTATATAATGTCTT